>NTPY01000906.1:5935-17465 GCA_002922825.1 Brachionus calyciflorus | reverse complement strand
TATATCTCAAGTGGATGATTCAATTAAGCAAAGACAGACATACACAGCTTATTTATTTGTATTCGAAATTATGGCATCTTTATTTTATTTTGTAAACTATTCGCTCAATATTTTACTACAGTTGATTTTTAATAATGTTTTTAAAAATGAATTTTTCAAAATTTTGGGCCCGCTTTTTAACAAATACAACATTCGAGTGACGTCTATGGATAATTCCTCTAATTCGAGGACAAAGCCCACTAGACAAACATAATTTTTTTTACTCTAAAATTCAAAAATTGAAGCTTTTTAGTCTAATTTTAAATGTTTTTGAGTGTTTATTGACCTTTGTTTTAAAAAAGAAATATGCTTTAAAATAAAATAAAAATTTATATGAAGTGTATTTCGATTCACTCATTTCAATTTGTTCAATTTGATATAAAGTTTTTATTTTTATATTTTCTTCCTTAAGCTTTAAATTGGTAAAAAATTTAACAACTTTGCTACACTAAAATATGAATATCATAATTCTCTGAGATCAAAGAAGTGACGAAAAAAAATCCATTTTTATATTTTGATTTTTGTTTTTCATATTTTTATGTTTCGGATAGTAACTTTGGCATCCGTAACTTTTTTATTAATACTCCTAGGAAACTGAAAACGAAAAAAATAAATATGAATGCTAAAATCTAGTTTTGGAACAGATTGTCTGGGTGGTCGTATTTTTAGAAACCGGTTTCTCGACAGGTCACAATCTCAACCGGTTTTAAAGCCGACTTGATTTTTCAACTTGTTTTATTAAAAACTGGTGTCAAATTTTGTTTAGTAAACAGCTCTATTTACGTCAAATTTGAACTGTACTCTAGTTAAAGTTCAAGAATATTCTAATATCAGTTTTGAGCATCATTTTAATTTGATTTAAAAAAATTATATCAGGTGATATCAGCTTAGGTAATTAATTGATTTTAAGATTAAATGATGAATGTTTAAAACTCAATTCCGGGACTGTACAAAAATTCGAAAAATATGTATATTTTTTTTCTAAATATTTAATTTGATAAAAAGTAATATAAAAATTATTTTAAAAATTTTAAAGTTTTTGATATAATCTAAATCTAGTCTATCTTTTGGTGAACATAAAGATTAGATGAACCTTATCCTTATAGTTTAACCATGATTCATCTATTCCGCTATATTCTTATTTTTTCTCTTATTAAATTTTCCGAGAGATTTAGCATTTATAGGCTGTTTATGGGGGGTCTAACGTGAGTGTTTTATCGCAAAAAAGAAAAACATTCAAAAACACTGTTCAAACACCTTAAGCACCAAAAACAAACTTATTTTTTGCCAAATCAGAACTTGAAAATTTTTTAAAATTTTTTTAAAAATTTGTTCAATATTCATTTTATTTATTAAAATTGTTAAAAAAATAAAAAATGTCTTTTTGATTAATCATTTTTGTTGTTGCTAAAACTAATCTTAAAAAATATTCCAATCGCTATTATCTATGTAAATACTATCTAAATTACTACATGCAGATAAGTCTAAACTCTCATTCAATTTTACTCTTGGTTTTTTAAATTCAGATCTAGCAAATCCATTCCATGCTAGTTCTAATTTATGCTCGAAATATTGAACTAAATAAACTCCAATATTTTCTCTTTTTAAATCATCGCATCCATTAGAACAACTACCATTTAAACTAACCATCCCGCATCTAAAATCTGGATACTCAAAATTTCTATCTCTTATTTTAATAATCATTTTAGTGAATTTTTTACACCCATTATAAAAAATTTGACTTGAATTACAATCAATTTCTTTGCGGAAATATTTAACGTAATGTCTTCCTTGTTGCTGAATTTTCTCTTCTTTATTAATTTTAATAACATCGTTTAAAGAACAAATAATTTTTTGTTCATAAGAAAAACTGTCTAAATAATTTCCATTAGTTAAATTATAAATTTCCTCATTCGTGTATAGGCCTAGTTTAATTGTCTTTGGACTTATGTCTTTATTAAATTTGGTCTCTAATTTATAAAGTGTTACCATATTTAATCCGGCGCATACTATTAAAATTAACATGATACAAAAAACTGGGATAAGTTTGAGCAAAGTATTGTGCATAAAATCAAGGGAATCTTGATGTTTTACAATTAAAATAATTTCATTAATACAAAATAAAATAAATAAGACAATGTAAATAAAAGTTAAATAGGCTCTCAATTGAACATAACCCTCATGATAGAAATTAAAGCTGTTTATAAATTTAAAAGTTATTATTTCTTTGGGTATAAAGGCTAAAAGAATTGCAACCATTATTGCTTTGTGTTTGAAGGTAATTACTTCAAGAGCTTCATTAGTTGAATGTTGTAAAATGTAAGGATAAATTGTTAAAAGAATGAAAAAGATATGGAGAAAAATGGCCAATAAGTAAATAGCTGAAAAGGATATTTTTGAATTGAATTCTTTAATTGCAATTGAAGCACTCCAAGTTGTATCGGACATTAATTTCCAATCGATTATTAAAATTAGAAATTTAAAACCATATTCAAAACTAAATATGAAAATGTTTGATAATTGTAAAATGTTTTTGGATTTTGGTTTCTGTTTTGACTTGGGCTTGTCTTTTGGAAAAAACATATTTTTTTGTTGTTGAATGAATAAAAAAGAAATTTGTGAAAAAGTTTATATACGAGATAGCTGACAAAATTTAATTTTTTTTATTTTTGTTTTTAATTTAAAATATTGAAGTTGTGAATTCTTTTTGTTAAGAGGAAAATGTGTGACTGACGCTGGATAAAAACTTCTTTTTTTTTCAAGTAATTTGTGATCGATATTTTTCGTCGGTGCTAGAAATGATCATAAACCAGTTTATTTTTTCATAATTTTTAATAAAAAGTTTATTTTATTTTTTCAAAATTAATTAAAAAGAAATTCCATTTATAAAAAAGTTATGCCGTTGAACGAAATTTTTAGTGATGGGTCAAAACTAAAGTACCGTAATACCTTTTATAGGAATGCATTGAATTAAAACCTAAAATTTTAACAATCAATGCACCCAAAAATAAAAGAATTTTTAATATTTTACCATATATTCTAATAGAGAATCTAATCAACAGTATCAAACAATGTTTTATTTTTACGTTTTTCCAATCGCTTTAAAAATAGCTTTTTTTGGCTCAATTATGCTTAAAATTTTGATTTGAATTGCATGAACTTGTTTGCAAGGTATTACGGTAAGTTAGTCAAGTCGACTAAAATAAGTTAACTTAAATTAGTTAAACTTTAGTCGACTCAATTTTAGTTAATTCGAAGGTTGTTAAACTGATATCTTTTGAATACTTTTGATACATTTTTAAAAAAATTCTCAAAAATATTTCAGTTTGTTAATTTTGTAACTTGTTGAATTTTTTCCATTTTTGAAATTTTGGGAAGAAATACATTTTTTAAAACGTATCTCGGCACTTATTTTTTTTTGAAAAAAATTTTTGCGAATTTTTTTTCTAATAGTCAACTCTCGTTAATCCGAACTTTTTGGGAGTAAAAAATCATGGTTCGAGTTAATTTTGTTCGATTTAACGAACTATATTTGAATTGAAAGCTACAATTTTGTGGTCAAAATTTTTCGTTTCAGTTCAAGAAGTTCGGATTAACGAGAGTTGTCTGTAGTTATTCAAAAAGATATTTTTTACATCAAGAGAAGAAAGTTTGGAAAGGAATTGTGAAATTTATTCTCTTGATTTTCCTGTCTAACATGGATGAAAAGTGTTATCGCTATCATTTTTTCACATGATAGCACCTGAAAAATCAACCAGACTAACTTTTAAGCTGACCTTTGTACCGAAAAAATATTCAATTTCGTTTAATTAGAAAATAATTCAGAGGTTTCTGAAACAAAGGGGTTTTTTAAGAAAGAAATAATATTACCAATTTCAATAGTTTTAGTTTTATTAACCTAAAGGTTTTTAAATACTAGAAAAACATTTAATAAAAAAAATGCATTAATCCTTCTTCGTTTGATTCACAATTTAAAGCTAGATATTTTTAAATACAGGCTATTAGTAATAAAATTAATTATTTGAGGCTAAACTTGTTACTTGAACCTATCAAGTTTAGAAAACGATTTTTAGTTTAATTTACATGAAAATTTTTCTTTGATTTAAAAAAAAATGTTGACCTCTGAACAAAACTATTTTGCTCTAATTAAATTTAAGATTTTATCATTTAAAAACTCATAAATCAAAGTTAAAAAAAACTTTTAACTTTGAATTTTTCTATTGGTCAAAACTTCGATTAGTTTTTTTTAATAAAATAACAAAGATATTTTAATGAGGAACAAACTTATCAAACTTTAGAGTTTTTCTTATAATTTGACTATTAGATCGTTGAGCTTTATATTGATAGCGAACGAGAAAAACGTGAACAACTGAATTCTCGGTTGCAAATCTATTAAGGTTTTTTTTTTATTATAAAACATTGATTTGAAAAGGAATCGAAGAAAAAACTAAAATCCAAATTTGCTCACTAAGTTTTATTTTATTTTATGATTAATATTTTCATAAAAACTATTTAATTAAAAGATTTAATTGGAATTTAGTTAAATCTTTTTTTGTACATTTTATGGCTAGAAATGTATACAAAAACTATTTATTTTCAATTGTACTCTTTTAATACAAAACAATTCACTGATTCAAGTCTAATAATAAACTTATGTATCAATTAAGTTCTATTTTATATTTATAAATTGTGTCTTTGTGTAATAAGACTCTTTGGCAAGTTAAATATGTAAATTATGTCAAAGTAAAAAAAATATGCTTCAACTAATTAATAAAAAAGAAAAACCGAGATAAAAATCAAGCTATTTTAAATCGTGTTATAAAACAAAAAAAATTTTAAATTTTAATTTTAAAAAAATAATGTCTGCTTTGAACCCTTCTGTTTCGAATATAAAAAAAGTCTTTGATCATTTGAGTTATGAACCTGTCTTAGACAGTGACTCGGCTCTTAAGGTAATTATTTAGACCAAACAAAAATAACTCTCTCTTATTAGACTTGAATTTTTTTTTGACAAAAGTCTTGGATTGAACTTCATAATAATGGTACTTTTGGTCCGTTTATAAATGGTCAATACCAAAATAAAGATCTACCAACATTTCAAATTAAAAATCCTTTTAATCAAAATTTACTAGCTAAATTCTCCAATTGTGATAAAACAGTTATCAATGAAGCTATTGAATCTTGTGTTCAATCAGCTCAAACATGGTCTAAAACTCCTCAGACTGAACGTGAAAGAATTGTTTATAACATGGCTAGAAATGTTCAAAAACATTTGAATATTCTAGTTAGTTGTGAGAGTATTTCATCGGGTCGTACAAGTCGTGAAGTTAAAGACTTAGATGTAACCCAAGTAATAAAAACTTTGTATTATTACGCTGGTTCATCTTCTTTACTTGCCGAAGGATACACCCCAGTCGGAACAGTCGGAATTTTTGGTTATTTTGATTCATCACTTTTATCTTTAGTTAATAAATTAGCACCAGCTTTAGTCACTGGTAATTCAGTCTTAATAGTCCCTCATAAACTAACACCTTTAAGTGCTGTTATGTTAATGGACATATGTACTCAATCAGGTCTACCCAATGGAGTCGTTAATTTAATAACTTCAGACAATGATGAAATATATAATTTAATTTGTAGTGATCCTAGAATAAATTGTGTTTGTTTCGATGGAAAAACATCAACAGCTCAAAATATTTTAACAACAGTAAGCCCAAAAACTAGAACATTATTCTCATTGGAAGGTAAAACAAGCATGGTTATATATGACTCAGCCGATTTGGATAGTGCAGTCGAGACAATAGTCGATGGTAGTCTCTATTCAAATGGTCAACATCGTTATTCATTGAATAAGCTATTCATCCAAGAGAACATCTATCAAAAAGCCCTCAAGCGTTTGGAAACTAGATTTTCCAAATTGAATAGTGGTAATCACATGGATAAATGTAATGATATTGGTCAATTAATTAATCAAAATGACATTGAAAATTTTAAACAAGCTCTTTCGATTCAAACTAACGAATTCGGAGCTCAAATTAAGCAATTTACAAATTCAATAACACCCCCGACCATCATTGAAAATGTTACTTTGAATTCTCAAGTCAATTTAAATGAAATAAATGGACCGTATTTAATGGTAATTCCATTTAGAACTGTCAAAGAGTCAGTCGAATTAGTAAATAATTCACGTTATGGTAGTGGTGTGTGTCTATATTCACAAAATATTAGTCTAGTAATGGAGGTGTCTTATTTGGTCAATGTTGGTACAGTTTGGGTTAATAGTATTCCATTGGAAAGAGGTGTTCAAACAAGAAAACAAAGTGGAGATTATTGTATTTCTGGTTTAAGATGTTTAAAAATGTTTATTAAAAATAAATGGGATGATTTTGAGGTTGAAAAAAGAGATAGAGATGAGGTATTAAGAGGTGTAAAGTCATTTGGATCTTTAAGTCCTACCTCAGCTTTACCCTTACCGACTAATCTAAGCGAGGAAAAAACTTATAAAAATTACATAGGTGGCAAACAGCAGAGACCAGATACTCAAAGCTCTAGGCTAATTTCACTACCTAATGGAGAGCCTTATTGTCTAGTGCCCGATTCAAGTCGTAAAGACATTCGAAATGCTGTCGAAAGTGCTCACTCAGCATTTAATTCATGGTGGAAGAGATCAAATTTTAATAAGTCTCAAATTTTGTATTATTTTGGCGAGAATTTACGCTCAAGATCAAAGCAATTTGTAGACAAATTAAGACTATTTGGTCAAAGTCAAGAAGAGGCTGAAAAAGAGTTGAATTTATGTTTGAATGTGATTAATTATTATGCTGGTTTGTGCGATAAGAATATTGGTAAGTTAAATGATACAACGGAGTATGGTTATTTAATGGAGATTAGTGAGCCTTTAGGAGTAATTGCTATTGTTTGTGGTAATTATGAAAATGGTTTTTCATTGTTTAATTTTGTGCAGTTTTTAGTCGGAGCTATAAGCCACGGAAATTCAGTAATTATTATTCCGGATGAAAAAAATCCAGTTGCTTGTTTTGACTTGTACGAGGTGTTTGATACATCAGATATGCCTGGTGGTGTAGTCAATATAGTCACTGGAAATAAACATCATTTGACTAAGTATTTAACTGAGCATCAACAAGTAGCTAGTGTATGGTATCTTTATGATCAAAATAAAGATTATCAATTGGGAAAAAATGAACAAGATGCACTTCAATTTGTCAAGTACACGAGTAGTTTTAGTTTGAAAAAGACTTGGTTTATTCCATCAATTAGTCAATTAAGTTCTAATGGTTTAAATAGAGAGTTTTTAAATGAGATAAGTGTTAATTCAACTCAATGCAAATATGTTCATTTACCAATGGGAATTATATTTGCTAATTAAAGTTTTAGACTTAAGGAAATAAATAAAACATTTATTCAAAAATTTTAGTTTATTAATAAATATATTTTAGGCTTAAGAATTTGTTTTGAAAAAAAAAGTAATGTTCCAAAATTTAGACAAAACGTTAAAACTGATTGTCAAAGTTATCCTAAGCTTTAAATTTTATCTAAGATTTGTTTTTTTTTTTTAATGTAATAAATTTTAAAACTATTGAGACTATTTAGACTGGTACGCCACGCCACGACACGTTACGTTACACTAATGAGGGAATGTGTTTTTTTCTTCATGTTAAAAATCATGTTTTCTTTTTTCGAAATAAACGCCAAACACTGTTTAAATTTTTGGCAATTTTTAAGAAAGTTTCAGCAAACTTATAGTTAAAAATGCAAGTTAAAGTTAAATTCATTTTAACGGAGTTTTCGGTGACGAAAATGAAATTTTAATAATAAAAAAAATAGAAATTAATTTTTCAACCCATGTGTTTTTTTGGTAATTTTAAATTTTCCACACAATCAAATTCCCCATTTAACATTTTCACCGCTTTTTTGGGATTGGCATTTTTTTACAATCTACAATTACAAAATATTCAAACTCTTATAAAAAGTAGAAAAATGATGTGTGCAAAGAAAAAATTATGCAACGTTGTGAAAATTGTTGACTGTAAAAAAAATTCACAATGCCTTTGGAATTGTTTAATTCAATTTTTTAAATTTCAATATTTAAAAATAGAAAAATTTGGTCGATTTCATTTGTTTTCATATCATCAATGAAATCTCTTCTGTTGAGTAAAAATCGTACATAAAATTACAGATTTTTGCGTAAAAATTCGTAAAATCCTCGTGTCAAAACGATAATTGTAGGAAGTAGAAAATTTTTTATAATTGTTTTTCGGCCTCTGGAAATAGTGTGCAAAATTTAACATAATATATTGATTGCCTATTGATTTTGCCAGTTTTGATTTGTCCTTATAAATTAAGAACTTTTGCCGAATCCTTTTTTCGAATATGTCATAAAAAATTGCTATTTTGAATAGATAAATCCTTAATAAAAAATATCAGATCATTATGACATTATTTAAAAATCTAGAGCCGATTTTTATCTAAGATTTTTGAATCAAACTCTAACCTAATTACCAGATAGTTTTATTATATGTCATTAAATGTTCTCAAGTCACAGATGAATGATCCAGACTTTTAAAAGCAGATTTTGTTTTATAATTGTTAAATATTGAAAAAAAAGTAAATTTAAATTCATAAAAATCTAAAAATGGTTACAAAAAAAACAGTGGTACCACTTGTCTTGCTCAATCTATTCAATATAATTATTTCATTTGTACTTATTATTATGGACGTCGATCTAATGTTATATATTAAGTCTTCAGCATCGATTTCAATGAAAGAATTCAATACTTTCGTTTCATACAAGACAACACACAATATATTAGCTATTACGTCTGTTTTTGTTGTAATAACTTTTATTTTATATTTCGTGGCTCAATTAATTAATTTGGAAATAAAATCCCATGCGCCAAAAATTTTTTTAATAATTTTTATGTCAATATTCGCTCCAAGAGAATTCTTAACGATTAAATTTATTAATTTTTTCAATTTTTACCAATATAATTTCGTCTTAACGAGATCAATATTAAGTATTTTATTCTTATTTTTTTGCCTTTTAATCATATTTATTGATCTTAAAATTGATTTAAATGTTGAAAAAAATAAGCCAGGGTTTTCAGGAATAATTCTAAGTAATCTTTGTGTTTCAATCTTAGGCGCTCTACTTATTATGAACATACTTATATTGGCTAATTTAGATGTGAATTTTAAAAAAGATATAGGTCCTAAAACTATTCAAATCGGCCTCTTTCGTCCAGAAGAAATAAATCAAATAAAAAATGGTAGTTATTTAGAGAAAGATTACAATAAGCGTATTTTTGGTTCTTTAAGTGATTTAATGCATAGTGACGAAAGAGTATTTCGTAAAAAATGTATGAATGATGTTTACAAAAGGTATTACAGAATTGAGATTAATTGTAATGATTTTCCATTGGATAATATTTTTAATTGTTCCCAAGTTTCGACAGTTTTAATTCGACTTATGTACAATTATGAAAGGAAAGATTATCCGATTTATAATTGTGGATTTAGAGATAATCATGGTCAATGTTACAATAGTTATAATACTTTTTCAAATAGTTTTGGTGTTTATTTAGTTCAAAGTTTTAATGGAAAAGTTGAGTTGGCCTGGAAAGGCTTAGCAAAATGCAAACTAGAAGAGCCTAAATTCTTTTTAAATATGTCTCAAAAAGTTTTGCCATGTTATTCTTTTAATTGATTCAAAAGCAACAAAAATATCAATTTTTATAAAATAAATAGTTTTTGATTTTATTAAAATTTTTTTTATTACTATTTATTTCCTTATTTGAAATCCACTACTATAAAAGGCTGTTTTATTCATGAAAATCATGATAACATACATTAAAAATTTGATTAGGTTCCCATGAACAATTTCTTAATTAGGATCTTTAAAGAATCCTTAGGAATTTGTAAGAATTAGATTCCTACAAAGTTAAAGTAAGAATCTTTTTAGGAAAGCTAAAGAAAATTTTTTAACAAGAAAATTTAAGATTTTTTTTTAAGAAGCTTAATTTTTGAATTTTTTAATCATGCTCATAAACTTGAAAATTCCTATTTTCCTTTTTAGAATAAGATATTGTAAGAATTCTCTTTAGGATTCTTTTCAAATTCCTTATAAGCAAATTTTTAAGAATCTTAAATCAATTTATTGATACGATCTTATTAATTCTTACCTAAAAAATCATTAGAAATTTAATTTTAATTTTAAAATCAAGATTCTTTTTAAGATCTTATCTTAGATTTTCTCTATATTTCTTGAAATTAAGATACTAAAAGATTCCTTAAGAATCCATAGGAAAATATAAGTTTTTTATTCTTAAAAATTTTCTTGAACCAGGATGTTATAGGATCTTGGAATAATTTTTTCAAGAATCCTTAGGATTAAATTAAGAAATTATATTTTTCTTGCTTTATTAAAAATTTTTAAAATTCAAAACAAAATTTTTTAAATTAAAAAAATTTAAGATTTTTTAATCATGCTCATTTTCATTCGAATATTCACTAACTAATAATTTTCCATTTTCTTCAAAAATAATGCTTTTTTCGACTATGTTATAAAAATTTATCAAAATTAGTTCGTCAGTTCTCAGACAACTAAAAAAAAAGTTATCTAAAAGGTTTTTTTCCTTTAAAATTTTAAACTCATTTGGAATTTTTATAGCTGAATAAATAATTATTAAATTTTTATTTTTCAGTTTGAATGGTTTTAATGCCGCATAGAAATAATTATCAATTTCTAAGAAATACTGAATTTCACCAAAATAAAAATTTCCGTCTATTTCATATTTAATGTTAGCGCTCGATTTACTTTCTCCTACTTTAGAGTTGTCTTTCGAATGAAAAATTCTATTTTTTATTCTCATTCTATTTGCGAAAATAAGTCAAAATTTTGACTTATTTTCTAACCTCGACTTATGTAGTGATGTTGTCTAAAGCCGAAGTTTGATTGAAAAATTTCTATTACAACTAGAGTTGCTCGGTGGTTAATAATTAACCGGTTTACTGGATGGTTAAAAGTAAATTTGGTCAATGGTTAACCGAATTCTGGTTATCTTAAATATGGTTAACCAAACCACAAAAACGGTTAACCGAATGGCAAGTTAAAATTTTTTGATTTTTCAATTTTTTTATTTATCACCTGATCCAAAAAAAATTAGTGAAAAGTACACTGTAAATATTTAAGGTGGAAAATTTGCTACATAAATGTGTATCACAAGTTAACCACATATATGTGTAAAAAAAACCCAAAAATGAGAAAAAAAAATTTCATAAAAAGTTTTCTTCTCATTTATGAGCACTCATTTGCTCATGGATTCACTTTTAAGAGAAATTTTTTTCTCATAAATGTGGTTAACTTATAATACACATATATGTAGAAAAATTTCCACCTAAAATATTTACATTGTATTATTATTAATTTTTTTAAATACGCAATATGCATGCAGTAATATTTTTTTTGCAAAAA
>NTPY01000376.1:326918-359884 GCA_002922825.1 Brachionus calyciflorus | reverse complement strand
GCAAATAAATTATTAAAATGTGTCCAAAATGAGAGGGACTAATTATTCATAAGAGCAGAGAAGAAAGTAAAAAAATTAAGCATAATATAATATAATTTTTTCTTTAATTAAATGTTTAATTAAAAGGGTTTTGTTCCAAATCGCAAGTATAAGAAAAGCTTGTTCAAAATAGCCAGCAAAAAAATTTACTACTTTATTTAGAAGCGGCCTTCTCAAAAAATTTTAGACAAATAAGATAAAAAATTTTTGAAATTAATAATTACCACCGTTAGGGCTCTTTATTCTTTTGAAGTTTTTTGTAAATATGTTTCTTTTGACAATACAATATCATTGAAAACTTGGCCATTTAACCAACTTGTTACGTCCTTTTAAGTGTCCTTAACTGTTCGTAACTTGTTACACGTTGTATTGGGCCAAAATCTAACGTATAACCTCAGAGTAAATGGAGGAATAAAAACAATCAGCTGAATTGTAAATATTTATTAAAAGTAAAATATATTTTTATATATCTATCTTCTAAAATCTATATCTATCTTCTCTGAAAATACGACAAGGTATTTATTGAATAACTCATGATATTTCAGAGAACATAAAAATACTAATAGTATTAAAGTAATAAAAATAATAATTAAATTTAAATATTTTTAAATATTAACGATTTTCAAATATCTCATTTGAATTTAATGATAATTGCTAAGATTGATATTTATTTAAATATTAAGAATAATTAATTCAGGTTCAGGTTGGTATGCTGGTAACAATACCCCCCTGTGAAATAATTAATCGTTCTCGATTAAAATTATGTTAATCCTTCTATAAAATTTTTTGTAATTGAATCAAGACTATCATCATTAATGTTAGTCGAATTTGCTATGAACTAAGTCTATGAACATTATCCATAATAATTGTAGTCTCTTTTTTATGGTTTTTCAAAATTTTAAGATTTTGGGATTTTGAGATTTTTTTAGAAAAAAAATTTTAATTTAAAAGAAAAATATAAAAGTCATAATTCATTAAACAGAGAATAAAATTAAGTAAAACACTAAAAAAATGCATTAAATTAAATTTTTTGAATGAAGCTTGATTAAAGTAGAAATTTTTTTAAAAATTCACAATTTAAAATTATTTTTTTAATTTTCTGTTTTTCTTTTGGATAATGCATGTAATTGAATTTTTAAATGTGTTTTACTTAATTTTCGAATTTTATTTTCTGTTTAATGAATTATGACTTTTCTCATTTTTATTTCAAATTAAAATTTTTTTTCAAAAAAAATCTCAAAATCCCAAAATCTTAAAATCTGAAAAAAAACTTAAACCTGCCTTTTTTATCCAAATTCTTGTTCTTTGTTTTGCTGATATTTTTGTTTTTTTCGATTTTTGTTGATTCTAATTTCTCGTTTTGTATTTTATCTACTAAGTTTCTCAGCTCTATTATAGTTCTATTAATTTTGTTTAGAGAACTCTTTTTGCAACAGCACTTACATGTCAAATAGAATACCAATAGAGTTAAACTTAAGATAATAGCTACTGATAAAATATACAGATAAAATATACAATCTTTCTAATAAAGATTGTAAAATAAAGTTCAATGATCTTGTTTCTTTTTCTAGTTTATTCCATTCACGATTGGTAGCTGAACATTTGATCATTCCTTTTCTTAATACCATTCATGAACATTTTACTATTTCCTTTTTTATTCTTTTATTGATAAAGGTTATAAGAATAAATTTACCTTTCGTAAGAAAAAGTAAACACAATTTAAATAAATTAAACTTCCGTAAGGAATATTTAATACAGAGATTAAAATAAAATGAATTAAACTTTCGTAATAATATTGCTTACATTTTAAATAGTAAAATAAATTAAACTTTAGTAAACATTATTGAATACAATTTAAAATAGTAAATCTCAAATTATATTAAAAAATATTTTAAATATTACAAACTCACTGCAAACAAATAAAGCAAAATATAAAATTTAGTTTAAAATAAAATGAGTAAAAATATCATGTTACAAATCATGTTTTTGTACTTTTCTTGTACTTTTATTTGAAAAAGTCTAACCTTTTCACGATTAAAATCAATACCCTCATTTATCTCTGATTGGTTTGAGAAACATTTTTAGAAAAAATCGACACACTTTTCACTAAATTGTTCAGCTTCAAGTCTTAATTAATCTTTTATTTCGTTAAAAAGGTAAATAAAGTCCGAAACTTTTGCAAAATAAAAAATAGAAACCCAATTTTATTTTTCAAATAAAGATTAAGGACAAATTGAAGCTTAATCTAAGATATATTTCATTAAGAACTTCACTTCCATTCCTTTGCCTTTTTTGAATGAAATAAAGCATCAAAAAAATTTAATTAAAAAAAAAACTTGCCAATTAGAAGAAAATCAAATTAAACTGTTTTTTTTTAAAAATTAGAATTTATTTTGTTAAAAACAGCGTTTTAGGATCATTTTATTTCAAAATCGAGCAAATATGAGCAGCCAATTTTTTTAAACTAAAACCAAAACAAAATACTATAAAAAAATAATATTTAGACGGTGGACATTTTTAGTTTTTATCAGCCAAAGTTTGGAAAAAACGCTATTTTTTTTAAATTTTTTGGGAAATCAAAAAAAGTTTATCACATAATTTTTTTTCAATATTAAAAGTACTATTTTTAATTCAAATTTAATTTATTATTGTTTTCATTAAACCTATTCATCTTTTTTGAAATCTATACCTTTCATTTGCAAACCATCTTACTACTTACTCATTATTCTTTTTCTGATTGACAAATTAGTTATCTCCTCTTTGTCTTGAAAAAATGTCGAAATAATCTCTTAGAATAATTTTTACTTCTGTTTTAATGTTGTTCGAATAGAAAACCTTATTTTTTTTAAAATTGGCTCTCTTATTGTAAATCTTTAGTCAGGAAAAGATTACTGGCAAATAAACTAGAATGGAAAGTCGCTGTCAAGAAACCTCGACTTTCAAAAAAGCATATTAACATGTAAGATGGTTAAATCATGGCCATTGTCAAAATGGAGACAATTTCTTTTCAGTGATGAGATGAACATCGAAGTCGACAAGCGCCAAAATCAAATTTGTATTCGTAGGACCACGGCAGAGAAAAACAATCAAGATTGTATCATTAAGAGAACTAAACAAGGAAGTGGTCCTGTATGAGTTATTATGGATTTGGGTTTCATTGCATATTTGACGGGAGATTAAATGCAACCAGATTGATCGAAATTTTTAAATAATAACTTGATTGAATCGATGCCAGTTGCGCCAAAACAAGCCATTCATTTTTAGCAAAACAATGCACCATGCCATAGAGCCAAAAAAGTAGTCGAATGGTTCGCCTATCAAAAAAAAGAGTCATTCAAGTGGCCCGCTTACAGTCCAGATTTAAACTGCATTGAAAATTTGTGGAGTTGGTTAGACAAAGAGCTTGCAAAATTAGGACCTCGATCCTTGGATGAATTAAAAAGAATCAAGACAGAAATCTTAGAAAACGTACCGAAAAGTGTAACTGAGAATCTGGTTGACTCAATGCCACAGAGAATTAATGAATGCTTAAAAAATAAAGGGGGAGTTACACATTATTAACCCTTTTTTAATTAATTTTAGGATCGTTCTCATTTTTTTCCCATAATATTCTTTGTTTATTTTTGGATTTTTTTAATGATGAATTTTAAAATTAAAAAAAAATTTGCCGAACTTTTTTTAAAACTTTTTAATATCAATTAAAACCCGCATTTTTCGAATATATAATTTGTTTGTGTGAATTTTCTTTTCTTTTTCGTCTTTTTTGTTATTTTTAATAAAATGTTTAAAAAAATCTCGCGGTTTTCTTATTTTTTACCAATACTGTATTATTTATTTGATTACATATGAATTACGATGCATTTTACCAAAAATTGACACTTTAGACTTGAGCCCTTTTGAAAAATTTTGCATTGAATAAATACTACATATAAAAGAAGAAATTAGTTTTTTTAAAGATTTTTTTTTTTTTTAAATAAATAAAAGTAATAATAGTTGAATAAATATATTTTAATATATTTACATGGTGCTTTTGATAAATGTTCGTCCTAAAAAATTTAGTGATAAAATAATTTCCAGATCTCATTTTTCTCAGACCAGATTTTTAATTTTTTTGAACAGAAGTGTCATCCCCGTACACAGTTCTTTACTGACGTAGAGTATGGAACTTATAACCAAGTTATTGAAAATAGAACCAATGATGAGAAATTCTGTATTTAAAAAGTCTTTGAGAAGAAAATTTTAAAAACTTTAATTAAATATTTTTATTTTACAAATTAAATTAATTTTTTAACTACAAAATTTTAGCAATATGATTAATTTTACAAAAAACAATTGAATACTTAAAAAAAAGAACTTTACAACTTTTACTAAAAAAACAATTTATAATTTTAATGAATCTTTATTTAAATTCAAATAAACTAACAAAAATTTTCGAGTAAACAACAATTTTTAAATAGATCAAATTAAAGCTGAGACAATTGAATTTTAGATTTTTAAAATTTAATGAATGGTTCTAGTGGAATCAGACTTTTCTAATTTTTGAAAGAATTTATTTTGCGATTTCCTTTCGTCAATTAAATTTTCGACATCGAACAAAATGAATGAACCTTTGGAAAAAAATAAATTAATATTCAAAATAGTTTATAAAACTTAAATTATAATATTTATCTCTACGTTTTTTTCAAAGAAACTAAAAGCGATTAATTATGTAAATATGCAGCGCTTCAAGAAAATTTGAGTTTTTAACGAATTTGAAGCCAGCTAAAATATATGAAATCGTCTCAAATTCGCTTTATTGCAGTATATTTGCAATTTAGAGAAATTTTTGAAAAAAAATTAAGTTATTATTACATTTACATAAAATTCCTCATCATTTTCGTTTGATAATTCTTTTTGAGAACTCTTAATAGGAAAAAATATAAAGAAAATTATCATTTTTTATAGTTTACCGTTTTTTTGCTTATTATGTAGCTATCTTTGAAGTTATTTAAAAATTGTAAATGTGAATTTCAGTACAAAGTTAAGTACTATTGTAGAAAATTTTTTTCCTGGCCATTAAAAATTCTTTCTGTAATTTGTAACATGTGATACGATACTTGTATCATCTAAATTTTACTTCTGCAAAATTTAATTCTTCTTTTGTGCATTTTGCATAAAATTATCAGAAAAATTTTGAATTTGTGTCTACATGAGACAATTTGCAGATCGGACTTTTTAAAATTTCAGCCCATTGAGCTACAACTATAAAGCTAAACAATTGACTGTTCAGTATTGATTTTATTTTTATTTTCACAAACCTATGTTTGAAAAAAATTTTTAATCTAAAATAAAAAGCTCAAATTCATAAAGCTAGGTGGTGCTAAAGTACCTTTTGTTCCATGTAGCGCCGGCCCTGATTAAGACTACAAAAACTTCCGTTTTTGGACTCATTTCGCTGGATGTGTTATTTGACTTAAGAAAAATATTGATCGATTCAATGCCACTGTTAAACCATCATTTTGGTAAAGAAAATTATCAATCAAGTTTTTGTTATTATGATGAAGAATATTTTCAGTTTTTGAGGGGCTGTGAAGTTCATGTCAATTCGCTCATTTCAATTCGCTATTTTTTCTATAACTTTTTTTCGAAACATTAAAAAATAGTTCTGCAAAATGTTACAAGATGTAGCAAATTTGCTACATTCCCATTATTAATCTGCAAAATGTGTGCACCCAAAATGCAGAAAAAAATTATTAAAAACTAAGTATATGTATTTGCACATATTTTGCAGAGATTTAGCACAGTAAGAAAATTTATGTAGCAAATTTGCTACATATTGTAACATTTTGCAGAACTGATTTTTAATGTTTGGAAAAAAAGTTAAAGAAAAAATAGCGAATTGAAATGAGCGAATTGACATGAAATTCACAGCCCCAGTTTTTAATAAATCTGTTTGAATATTAGAATTAGTAAAACTTTCCCTATAATCAAGGTTAGGAACTGTAGATGAAAGAAGTGAGGAGGTTATTTTCGTAGAAGAAAACAAATTAAAAATCGTAAAAATAATCTTTTATTAGTTACATTTAATATATTTTTTAAGGGTCTGAAAAATTGTGATCCAATCGAGGATGTACTATTACCTCGAGAAATTAAAGTTACATATACATTCGCTCCATAATTAATTTTTCTATCGAAAAGCTCTGTATTTTTATCCAATGCCGTCTTAAGTGCTAAATCTTAAAAATTATTTAAAGCGAATTTCCATTCTTCACTTTTAACATAAAATGTAGTAGGAACCAAAATTGATTTTTCCTGTTTTTTTTTCTTTTTTTAACATATCAGTATATAGTTCAGATCAAGATTGTGTTGTTTTATCACAAATCGAAATTTTGGTCGAACATCTTAAAAACAACAGAAAAATTTTCTAATTTAGAGACTTGGAAAAACATCAGCGTAGTTAATCCATTCTCAGTGTGCTATTAATAGACTTTTTCATTAGACAGAGGATAATGTCTTTTTTTTTCAAATTTAGATAGCGATAAATCAAAACATGATTAATATGCAAAATCTTACTTAGAGTCAAAGTTTTTTGATAAAATTTTGGAAATAGATAAGAAATTACAAGATTCAAATTAAACTTCTGCTAAAAGGAAAGCTTTAAAATTGGAAAAATAATCATATCAAAATTTAGAACCAAGTGAAGAGGCTGTTGAAATTGTGAAAAATTTATTGAATAAGTCTAATGGTAAAATAATTTGTGAGTATGTAAAGCAAATAAATTATTAAAATGTGTCCAAAATGAGAGGGACTAATTATTCATAAGAGCAGAGAAGAAAGTAATAAAATTAAGCATAATATAATATAATTTTTTCTTTAATTAAATGTTTAATTAAAAGGGTTTTGTTCCAAATCGCAAGTATAAGAAAAGCTTGTTCAAAATAGCCAGCAAAAAAATTCGAAATAGCCGAATTCAGAAAAGCTTTACCTGTAGCTAATTAATCAATTAAAAAAGTTCTTTGTTAAGTATTTTATTTAAATAGCCAAAAAATAATTACCTGAAAAAAATATACTAATCAAATCTACTAATCTACAAAATCAATTTTTTTAATATTTTACAATCAAAGACAAATTAGAAAAAAATAAATCAAAATTAGCTATTATTTTTCTCCGAGCATCATCTGAATTATCAGATAAACTTTTCATTTTTCTTCTTCTTTCCATTAGTGCATATTTAACAGGATCTGAAGCATGGTTATGTTGTTCATCGTTGTTAAAAGTGACATTGTATGTTTCAGCAATAGCTCCACCAATTGTAGTACAACGAACTTTACATGTACTCTTTATACAACGCCAATTGTAGAAGTTATAGATTAGAAAAAATTCAAATAAATTTTAGTTAGAATGTACTAATTAGATTCAAATAGAAAAAGAAAAGTATTTTTTCAAATTAAATAAAAAATTTTAGTTTAATTTCTTGAAAAAAATTATACTGAAATTTTTTAAAAGAATTAGAAAGTTACATGAATGACAATGTGATTGAAAAAAACAGCCTCTCTTATTGGAACAATCACAAAAATGATCTTCCTATCCTTTCTCAAACAGCAGTACACTTTTTAGCTATTCCAGCTTCAACAACACCATCAGAAAAGCTTTTTTCAAAATGCAAAATTCAAGTATATGACAGAAGAAATAGAATTTCTCCAGAATATGTAGAAGCAATTATGTTTTTATCTGAAAATAAAAATACAACTTCAGAAGAATGGGATTGGGAAGAAAGTTGAATAAAAAAGCAAAAAGAAAACAGGTTAAATTCATAATTTTTAAAAATAAAATTATTTATCTCATTTTTTTTTAAATTTTATTAAATTCGAAAATGTCTTAAATATGATGATTTAGGCTTTAAAAAATGTTAAAAATTAATTGAAAAAAATCAAAAAAATTTCCTTTAATTTTTTTGGTCAACTTGAATTTAGTTGGATAATTAATTGACATCAAATGCTTATTTTTACTTAGGGATTAACATTATTTAAAAATTCCAAAAAACTACTCAAACATACCAAATTACTCAGCTCACTAAGCTTTTCAAGTATAAAAGGTCTTAAGGCATCAAACATTAATAGATTTTTTGAAATTCACGGTCTAAATAGCTCTTTTTATGTTTTTTTTTCGATCAAAATTTTATGATTAGATAACTCAATTTTTTTGACAAAAATTTAATAATTGAGCTAAATAAATATATTTTAAAACTTTTTTATTAAATCATAAAAATTTCAAATCGACTTGTTATCCATAGTCAGTCGACTGGAAAAAAAAGTTAGTCGACTGCAGTCGACATGAAAAAAAAGTCAGTCGATTCGACTCAAGTCGACTGGAAAAAAAATGCCCAACACTAGCCAATTGCATTCACCTCTTTTGTTAGTATCAGCTAATCGATAATATTGACCATTTAAACACAATTGTGGATGACCTTTTTGGGAAGAACTACCGTAGTGCCTCGTAAAGTCCCCCAGGTGGATTAAGTATGCGGCAATTATTGGACCATGGTCCAGGCTCAGGAAAGTATCCAATTTTTAAAATTTTCAAGACCATGGTGTTAAATTTGAAAATTTTTTTTAAGACCGTGGTATAAACAGTTAAAATGCAATTTTTCAATCTTTGTTCCTTTTTTAAAAAAAAAACTGAAATTTTCATTCACCAAAACTCTCAAATTGAAATACTTTTGATGCCGTTTCTATTAAAGATCAATTATAAAGACGAGTCTTGTTTCCAAATTTTGATATTCAAGGTTTTGATTAGGGTTGCTCATCGATTAAGGTCCTATCGATATTATCGGCTAAATTTGGATTCGATAAAAATTTCTTATTATCCTTTAAGGATTATTTTTATCGACTTTAAAAATGTTTTTTTATTCTAAATATTTTTAGCGATAGTTTTTCGTAAATTCGAATAACAATCGAACGTAATCGATAAAAATATCTATTAAACTATTCGAAGCAATTAAATGATATTTACTTTTTTCGATAATAGTTTTTTCATCACTTCAAAATTTTGTCGATTATAATTCGATTGGAAATAATCGAAATTACTTTCTATCGTAAAGTTAAACCTTAAGATAATTTATCAAATTTTATCGAATAGTGACTTTCTTTTCGATGACCTACCCTAGTTTTGATGAAGCCTCGTTAATTTAGTTCGCCATGCGATTAAAAAAACATTATTAAAAAATCTTCTTTATCTAGAAACCTAGATGTGATAAATGTCCCACCAATGATAACGAATTTGATGTAGCTGGCTGATATATTTTTGTTTAGGTCCTTAACCGCCAGATTTAATAGAAACTGGACTTATTGGTTTATTGATTCAAAGCACAGTATTACTAAAGAAGGTAATTTGAAATCACCAGGCTAAGAAAACGTTATTAATTTGGTTTCTGAAATTTGGAAAAGTTTAGATAATTATTTAATAAAAAAAAGTTTTGATTATTGCGGTCTTGTAGATAGCTCAAATTTTTATACAAATTACTTTACGAGCGATCGATTAACCGTCAAGCCAGTGTTCTTGTTGGCATATCCAGCCAACCCAAACAAGTTATTGTCGACTTCTAAAGCGGAGTTCAGGAATTACTTGCAGAAAAAAAGGAAAGCGGTCCTAGTAGAGAATCAACAAATACAGGTTAATTTCCAAATGTTAATGGAACGAATCAAATTATGATAAAAAGTGACCAGTGACATACCAGTTTTTAGAGCATCAGAAAATGACATTCTAGACTAATGGATCTATGCTGTAGAGAAACTAGCTATAAAAAATAAAGTTTCTTACGACGCTCTTGTAGAAGTTACGCCTTATCTAAAAGATATGCTTTAAGATGTTATAGAATATGGGAAAAAGAAAGTTACTACAAGTCTAAGGAATCTCTAAAAGGTAAATTTAATAGTTTGTATAATAGTCGCGACTCACAAAACAAGCTTAGAGAAAAATTGTTGTCAATGAAAACCCTTAAACAAAATTTTGAGGAAAGTGTCAAAAAAATTGAAAGTGTTGTTGGAAAAAACATGAACATAACAGAGGATGAGAAGATTTTTCTTTTTTCACATACCTTGGTAGAAAACGAAAGACAAATGGTAACTGTTATGAAACCCAACTCATTAAGAGAGGCTATAGAGCTTGCTCAAGTGTATACATCAAGTCTTGGTAATACTGAAAAAGTCAACTATATAAAAACAAAAGGTAATTTTGGCAAATTTAATAAAAATGGCTATACGAAAAACTATGACAAAGGAAAATGGAAGCACAGTCAGACACCTAAAAAACCCATTGTAAAAACAATAAAATGTTACAATTATAATAAAATTGGAAACGTAAAAGCAAATTGTAGACTCAAGAAACCTTTCCATCGAGTAAAAATGATTGAGAAAATTGATAGAGGTATAACTACGAGGAATATTGAAAACGTTTACTCATGTTCTTTGGGTAAAATAATGAAGGTAGTAGGAACAATTAATGATAACTCGGTTGTTTATGCTTTGGATAGCGGCGCCAGCAGATCAGTTGAAAAAGAATAAATAGCATTCACTACTCCAGATGGTCACTTTCAGTTCAAAAGAATGCCGTTCGGATTAAAAAATGCACCGGCACAATTCAGTAAGCTTATGCATAAAATTTTTGGTGTGAGACCTTACGTCGAAATTTATCTTGATGACATAATAATACACCCTAAGTATCTAGACGAGAATGTGGAACACATATTTTTAGTAGCAAAACTTTTAAGAAACGCAGCTCTTAAAATAAAACCCTCAAAATGTTCTTGGTTTACTAAAAAAGCTAGAATCCTTGGACATGTAGTATCTGGCACAACAATCAAGAAAAAATTGAGTAGGGAACAAGAAAAAATTGAGGCAGTAAGTAAACGTCTTCCCCCTAAAAATGTAAAACAGTTACAAAGTTTTCTTGGTCTTTGTAATTATTATAGGAAATTTATAAAAGATTATGCTGACATAGCAGCTCCAATGTTTAAATTACTTAAAAAATCTAAATTTATTTGGACAGAAATAGAACAAGAATCATTTGATAGACTTAAGAAAGCACTTATTTCTAAACCGATCCTAAGACAACCTGACTTTACTAAAACTTTTATAGTATACACCGATGCATCTGGTTATGCAATTAGTGGTGTTTTATCTCAAAGAGACGAAAATGGGAACGAATATGTAATTTGTTACGGTTCTAGATTATTAAAAAATGCCGAAATTCATTACGGCATTACGGAAAAAGAATGCTTAGCCGTTGTTTGGGCTATTAAAAGATATAGAGTATATCTTTATGGTACGTATTTTGAAGTAATTACGGATCACTCAGCCTTAAAATGGCTAATGAGTATAAATGACCCTACAGCTAGATTAGCTAGATTGGCAATCTACTTACAGGCTTACCAATTCGCAATAATTCACAGAAAAGGCAATAGCAATGGTAACGCAGACGCCTTAAGTAGACCAGTCCTGCTATTGGAAACATGTAATAAAATTTCCAAAGGAAAAAGAAGATATTTCATTAAAAAATTCTGACATTTACGATGACGAAAATTCCCTTTATTATCTTAAAAATGGTAGAATGAAACCTGGATTAAGTAGAAAACAAGTAAATCGTATTAAAAAATCAACAGAAAACATGGTTTATGATAACGAAACTGTAGTTATATATTACGTAAAGAATACGTTGAAATACCACCTTAAGAAAGGAATTGGTTAAAATCGCTCACGAATTTGGTCATTTTCAATGTGACACAACCTTAGCAAGATTAAAAGAATCTTATTTCTGGTTTAAAATGATGGATGATGTCAAAAAAGGAATACAAGCATGTGTCGTTTGCAAAGAAAATCAATTACTTGGAAAACTGGATCATCCTGCTAAATACTTAAAGGTTAGTGGAATTTTTGATAGGATAGGAATCGATTTAGTCTTGGGTCTGCCTATTACTAAAGAAGGTTTTATAGGATTATTAGTAATCGTCGAATTCTTTACTAAATTCCCATACGCAGTTCCAATTAAAAGCAAAACAGCTTTGGAAATTGCCGAACACTTTTGGCAATTTTTCTGTCTTTTTGGCCCTGCCAAAGATATACTATCTGATCAAGGAACTGAGTTCGTGAACGAAATTGTCGATTCAATGATAAATAAAATGGGTTGTAGACACATAGTCACTTCCCCATATCACCCCAGAACGAATGGACAATGTGAAAGATTCAACAGAGAAGTAATTACTTGCCTAAAAAAAATGGTTACAGATAATCCAGCAGACTGGCCTGCTTGGTTACCATTTACCTTATTAGCTTACCGCACAAGGGTGCACAGTGTGACCAAATTTAGCCCAATTGAATTACTTTTTGGAAAAAAAGCAAACAGCTTTACCAATTGGAATTCGGGTTCCAATCTCGCAATCGAAGATAGCGTAATGATAAAAGCTAAAGAATTAAAAACTAAAATGAAGGAAGACAGAAAGTTAGCTAAAGATAATATTGATAAAGCTAAGGAAAAATAGGTAAAAATACAAGATAAAAATAATAATGTTATAGTAGAAAAACTAAAACCTGGTACTAAAGTTTATATAACAATCGAAGGCTTACAAAATAAACTTACACCGAAATACAGAGGACCTTATACAATTGTAAAAAGTACTAAAAACGATAATTATATATTAAAAAACGTCCTTGGAGACTGAAAGATAGTTATCCTTTATGTAAACTTAAATTAGATAAAGGAATAAAAGAAGACATTGATAATTTTCAAAAGTTTGAAAAAATTCTAGACCATAGAAAAGTAAAAAACGGATACAAGTACTTAATCCTTTGGGAACATAAGGACCAAACATGGGAACCTGCATCAAACTTTTCAGATAAAACAGTGATTGAAAATTACTGGAAAAGAATTGGAAAACCTCAAGTCAAAAGAGGGAGAAAACCAAAAATAAACATTACAAATTTGTTAAATTTAATCCTAACTATGTTTCTATTTGGCTAAATAAGTTCAATAAATACCTAAGGTCGAAGATAATTTTCATGTTTGTAAAACACCAAACAAAATGGACTTAAATAACATTTTCCTTACAGTCCCCACACAATGTACAATGTCTTTCAAGAACTCAAATCCTATTTTACATAAAAATCCAGAAAGGAAAAATGCTAAACTTTTAATTAAGACTCCATATACGCTTTACGGAAAATCAATTCAATGTCAAAAGCTACACGTTAAAATAACCTCATATAAAAATTTTTTCGGTGCTATATGGTCAAATAAGGAAATTAATACTGTAGAATTAGGTAAAAATGATTGCATAAATATGGAAAAAGATCTTTTATGCGAGTCACATGTAATGAGTTGTGAAGAAAAAATTTGTCACTACGATGGTACTTCTTTACCTATCTATAAATATTTGCAAAATATTGTAACTGAAGGTTACATATGTAGAAAATGGTACAGAAATTTAGAAAGTAAAGATCAAACTATACTAGAAAAATGTAAGTATAACAATCTTGTGGAATGTCAACTTAAGGATTCTATAGTTATTTGGGAAAATAATATTTTAAACAACTGTCTTTTTAGAGTACTTGAAGATATTACGATTACTAGACCGTATAATGATATTATATATAATGAAGAAAAAGATCAAGCCTTTAAAATAGTTTCTAAAGAATTTAATTGTAAAAACGAAAATTTTAAAACAACTAGTGGCTTATATATTACTTACGAAGAAACTAAAGTAAAAAACTACAATAATCAAGTTATAAATACATTAGAATTATTAATGGCTGACAGCGATGGAGTAGAATTAAAAATATTCTCCATTATAGATATTATTAAATACGAACTTTGTATTTTAAATAACAAATTTATGGCCTTTCATAAAAAAAGAAATAATAATAATTTTATAATAATAAACAACAAAACAAACCCCTTAATTATTTTTCATAGTGATGGTAAATATGTTTTAACTAAATGTACTAAATTAAATGAAATTACATTGTCGCCTTATAATAAAAGTACATTAGATCCTGAAATTAGTTTTTATTTAAAGATACAATTTATAAAGGATATTTAAAAGAAAATAATATAATAACTAAATACAGTGATATAGTAAAGAAAAAAATTGGACAAGAACAGTAAATTTCGGTACAACTATTATAACAATTACTGATAGAGAAATAATACAAACACATTTAAATAATTCAATCACTTTTTTTAGTTTCGAAAGTTATACTCATAATTTAGAATTTAAAGACGATAGTAAAATTTTCGAACTAAATATGCTTGAAAAAATAGTAGATAATTTCGAAATGAAAAATATTCCAAATGGATTTAATTTCGAAAGGAAAGAAAATCATGAGAATGAATCTTTTTTTATGACCTTTAAAAATAAAATAATTAATAATCTATCATTAATAAAAAGTGTGATTATTTTTTTACTGTTTACGATTTTATTTGTGTTAAGTGGATACAGTTTCAAGTGGATAAAAAATAAACTTAAAAAAATCGAAAAAAGAAATATAACCGTAAATAAAGAAAAAAATAATGATTGATATTAAAACACCAGACAAAGATATTATTGAGATAAAAAATTTATCTCACGAATGAAAAAAAAAAAAATTTCAATTTACCAATCAAATATTTTTATTATATTTTAATTTTTTTTGGTTTCAATTTAATTTTTTATAAATATAAGAATTTATTTTTTAATATTAACCATTAAAATAAAAACACAAGGCATTATAAGAAAATAAAAATAAAACAATGAACACCGAAGACCACTATGAAATTACATTAGAAAATGAGGAAGTTGATCAATATTTATTCGATCATTGTTGGCTAATTAGAAGATGGGTCTACAACCCCCTTGATATGGCCGCCAATAATCGGATCTTTGTTAAAAGTTCTTTTAAAATGTGACGACAGACCGCTTCAAAAAGTACTTACAAGATAGGATTGAAAGCAACAATCTTACCTGATGGCGAAGAAAGGTGGGATTATTTTACAATGTTAAAGAGAAAAATAGAGTTTATGAGAACTTTCATAAACCGGAGAGTGTTGTTTGGAAATTACCACGATATGGACAAATTTCATATTGCCCATACCCAAGAGTACAGAGTGGCTCAAATGGATACTAATATAAGAGAAAATGAAGCTTTCATCTTGGAGAGCCTCTACAGAGAATATGATGTCGGTTTGAACATACCCACCGAAAACCCTGAAGATGTAACAGCTGAAGATACAGATGAAACAACTTCAAATGAAGAATAATCATCGGGACGATGATTCCTAAAACGGAGGGATATGTTACCCATAGCTCCTTCAAAATATGGTTTTAAAAATATGGTTTTTATTTTAAAGCTTTTTCTTATGTTTTTTATTATTTTAAGTTTTTCAATTTTTACTTTAATAAGTTTTAAATTTAAGTTTTTATTTTAATTAATTAAATATTGGTTTTAAACTTTGTAAGCGAATTGTTAAATAAACCAGATGGAGATAAATACTCGTGGTATTAAATAAGATTCGCAATTGAGCAATATAAATAGCTCTTAATTTTTACAATTTTAATATATAGAATTTTATAGTTAACATAAATTTTTAAATAAATAATTCTAAGAAATAAAACTTTGTTTTGTTATTCCGGAATTGAGCCTAGTACAAGTAACAAAATCAAGTTTTTTTATAATAAGATTATGAATAAGCAATATTCAAAAAAAAGCTATTTTGAATAATTTATTTTTCAAGCTATTTTGGTTTGGCTTTTTCAAGCTATTTTGGTTTAAATATTGCTGTTCTGAAACAAGCTAATTATTTGACTTTGGCTATTTTGACACTTTTTTTTGAATCAATTTTATATAGAGTCAATTAAAAAGTATTTGAAAGATTAAAAATTAGCTAATTTAATTATAAAATAAATTTTTTTTTTAAGTTCACCTTTTTTTTGACACATAAAAATTAGAGATCTTTTTTTAAAAGTTCCCATATCGCACTTAAAGTCTATATTTTTCTCAAAAACAGTAAATGGTATTAACACCATTTTTGAAGAGAACTCGTCGAAATCTATCAGAAAATGTGGTTTTCTAAGTGGGTTTCTAGGTGAAAATAATTGGATGTTGTGGGGGGTGTCTTTATTTAGTTTTATAAAATATTAAAAAGTTTCACCAAAAAGCCTTCCAGGGTATGAAACAAATATACCATTTTGTAGCTTTAGACCTCCTCTAATTTATATGATTGTTAGTTTTTGAAAAAATAATTAGGATCCATGAAAAATACCAAGGTGTTTTTTTTTTAAAAAATGGTCGGTGTTGCTTTTTCAAACTCCTTTTGCAATTTTTAAGTAAATTTTCATGTTATAAAACCATATTGTTTAATTAATATACTTTTTAGTTAAAAAAATAAATGTTGTGACAAAACAATTTTCTCTTCTAAAAACTATTTACATATATCGGATCATTTTGGCAAATTTAAAAAAAATATCAAAAATATTACTTTACTAGGGAAATTAATTTGAATAAAGCTTTCTTTTTAATGTCATTTAAGTGCTAATTTACTATTTTAAAAAAACTATTATATATTTAGTTGATTTATTACTACTCAAAAACAAATGAAAAAATGTCGAAGTAACTGACAGACTTTGAGTAAAATTGAAAAACAAATTGATTTTTCTTGCTATTTAAGTTTTGATTTACTTGAATCGAATGTTATATTAATGTATAAACATTTTAGAAGTTTTTTTATAACAGGAAACATTATCTTTTAAATGTTTTTGTTACTGAAAATTTCAATTATAATATAAAAATTTTTTTTAAAAATGGCTATAAATATTAAAATAAAATTTTTTTTTCTTAATTTTTTATTAAGAAATTTTTAACGAAATGGTTTTATATTTTATAAATGGCTTGCTTCTGTCTTATTTCGGTAAATATTCCTTGACCATTACACTTGCCAAATAAATTAAAAAAAATAATAGCGATTAACTAGGAACTATGCACACAAGCGAAAGCAAAGTTGATTGTTTTGCTTTCTTTCATACTGAGCGAATATGAATGTGATAGAATTATTTTCACTTGCTACATAGTGAATGCCATATCATAGATTTTTAAGTGTTTTTTAACAGGTAAAATAAAATTAGACTCTTTTAAAAAAGTTTTTTATTTATATAAATTTTTTATCTTTAATATATTTTATGGAAAGTCTCTTAGAATTTTTATTAAATTAATTTTATAAGAAAAAAATAACACTTGAAAATCTATGAAACTAAAAAAGGCGGAATAAATTTTTTCGGCATCACTTTCACCTTGTCGCATGTAAAAAACTGCGCTTTCGAAAGGCGAAGTTTTATTTCCTAATATTATTACAGTCAAATCAAATTTATTTTTTTCAAGGAGTGAATTAATTAAAATTAGTGACATATTAAAGTGTTTTAACTATATTTTAATTTTCATTAATTTTAATATATCGCCGTTTGTTGTTCATAGTCTTAGTTATTAAAGCGAAATTGTGACAAAAAAGGGTAGTGACAAAATTGCGATTTGACTGTACTTCAATTTTTGAGAAAATTTTTTGCCAAAAATTGAAATAATTGTTTTGGAATGTTGATAAATTCTTTAAATTTTTAATTCCATTCCCAAATAATTGAAATAGTAATATTAAAAACAAAATTTTGCTAAGTTTTAATAAAAATCCTCTGTGTATAATTTATGAGTCTGATAGAAAATATTTCTTTAAGGTTTATTATTAGGACAAAAAACTGATGTTACCATCCAAACAAATGTGGTAAAGCGGACAGGTATAAAAATTTTTTTTTTCATAAATGTAAAGTGTTTTAGTAAATATTTTTTCTTAATTTTGAATTAAAATTTTTTCAATTGTTCTCAAGAAAAATAAATTGATAATTTTTTGGTGAATTGAAGTTTTTGATCAATTCGCTCGATTCGCTTAACCAAAAAATTTCAAATTTTTATCCAGTTGAAAAAGTTTTTTTTTTCAAATTCATGTACTCTATAGTTTTATATTGAAAAATTTTTGTCTTTATGTTTTGAATTGAGCGAATTGATCAAAAACTTCAATTCACCAAAAAATTATCGAGCTAGATTTTTGAAAAAAATTTTTTTTTTTGAGAACAATTGAAAAAATTTTAATTCAAAATTTAATTCTCTACATTTTAATACCAAAAACTATTTTTTATTTTTATTTAATTTGATTTAAATTAAAAACAACTGAAACGCATAAGAGTTGATGTTATCTAGGGTTTCGAATAGGATCTACAGATGCATATAACAAACATTAACTTAACAGATTTTTTAACATATTGGTTGGAAAATTCACATGTTGAAAAAGAAAAGAATCTTTCAAACACTCTATCATAGTTTATCTAAAATTCGATTAATATAAGTACGGTCCTCATCATAGTTTCATTTATGATCTTCTTTATTTGAGATATCGATCTCGAAAATTCTTTATATTTTTTCTCTTCTCATTCTTTCATTTTGATTTTAGTTTTAACTAACGGGAGTAAAACATTTCATAGATCAATTTTTCATAGATGTTGTTTCATAGAAATTTTTTCATAGAATTTTTTTAATAAAAAATATTTTCATAGAATTTATCATATAAATTTTTTCATTGAATTTTTTTGATGGAATTGATTTATTGTTTTCTGAAGAAAAAAAAAATATAATAAGTGTATGCAAAAGCAGCCATCTCGATTATAAATTTAAAAATGGTTATAAAAAAAGATACCAATTACCGGTGTTTTTTTAATGCAATTTCAAAATTTTTTATCACTTTTGTCATTAAATTGAAATTTTTTTTTTCTAAAATAAAGCTAAAAAATAAGATATAAATTGGTCATTTTTAGTTTTGTTTTTTTTTCTGATTTTTATGCTTAATTTTGTATTTCTATTTGCATTCAAAATCACTTGACCGTTACTGTAAGACAGTTATGTAATTGATTTGTATTTAATTGCATTTTTAAAAGATTAAAAGAAACAAAAGAAAACAAAAGAATTCATATAATTTGTCTTTGAAAAAAAATTTCTATGAAAAAATTATCTATGAAAAGATGTTTCTATGAAAATTTTCTTTATCTATGAAAAACCCATCTATGAAACGATATAGTGCCTAACTAACTCGTCTTTTCATGGCAGTACCCCTTATCATAGAAAATTTTTTCATAGAAAACTAAAAAATTTTCATCGAAAAATTACTTAGAAAATATTTTCATAGAAAAATTTTTCATAGAAAAGTTTCATAGAAATTTTTTAAAATTAAATCTAATATTTTAGAATATTTTCATGGCATAAATGAACATTATTTTTCTTAAGATTTAAATTTTACACGAAAAATATCCATCCCGGTAAATTTTCAAATCTTACTTAATTTATAAATTTTAATCCGCAATAAATTCATCATTTTTACATCAAATTCTCTGTCTTTTTTCTAATGGAAGTTGATAAAAATGCTCCATATACGAGCTTTTCAAATCAATAGTTCATAATTATAAAAAAATTGGTTAAAATTTTTATTTTATTTATTAATACTAATCGATCTACTTCAAAATTCGATATATTTCTCTAAAATTTGAGCAAATTTGTTTTCTATGAAAATTTTTTTTTCTATAAAACTTTTCTACGAAAAAATTTTCTATGAAAAGTAGCGGTCCCCTTTTTATGTAGCGTCAAGGTTGTTTTTAACATTAAATTTTTTAAATTTAAACAAAACAATCCAAATATTATTTTATTTCATAAACTTAATACATTTAAGTAATTAAGTTACTCGCTAATAATAAATTGATTATTAAGATTCTTTTTTTTTTTAAATAAATTTTAAGATTATTGGAATTTCTTCAAAATAACAGCGAGTACAAATCTAGTTTATTTTTCAAATTCAATGATTTTAACAAAAAATTTATGGACAAGAAATAAATATGAATGTTTTAAAATGTGTATTAAAAATGATAAATGTATTTTTTTGGAATACGATGCCAACAATTGTAGTTTTTATGATTCCATAGTCTCAAATAGTAAAACAATAAATGGCAAATTCTGGATAAATTTAGAAAATTTTGCTATAGACTGTGATGGTCAAATAATAAATAAATATAATAAAATTATTAATAAAATAGTTCAAGAAAGAATTTATTTGAATTCAAGTAAAATATGTTTTATAGATTCATTTATTTTGAACCGTTTTACAACAGTAAAGGAATTGTTTTTGTACTCTAATTATTTAACTTTGATTCCAGCTAATACATATCATGATATGCATAGCTTGATATATTTAAACTTTGATAATAATAAAATTAAGAAAATCGAAAAAAACGCATTTATTGGCTTGTATATGCTTTCGAAACTCGAATTACAAGTTAACTTAATCACTGATCTATCAACAAATATGTTAAATGGTTTATATAATTTGGACTCATTAAATTTAGATTCGAATATAGTGTCAAGCATAAATGAAGACTTCTTTAAAGATATTCCAAATTTGAGAAATTTGTATTTAAATAAAAATAATATTTCTTCTCTAAATGACAAGACATTTCGGTTTCTTCCAAAATTAAATTCCTTAAATTTGAAAGTTAATAAACTAAAAACTATTAATGCTGAAACGTTTTACGGATTGGATTCAATAAAAATAATTTATTTAGATGAAAATCAAATCGAATTCATTGATTCGTTTGCATTCAATTTTTTGAAGACTTTAGAGATATTATCATTAAGTTCTAATAAATTATGCAATTTCGATAAATTAACTTTCAAGAATTTAACGTTATTAAATACTTTGGATCTTAGTCAAAATAGTATCGATTATTTAGACGCAGATTTATTTGATGACTTAATATCATTAAAGGAATTACTTCTTAAATCGAATAAAATTAAAACAATAGAATTTGGTCTTTTTAAAAAACTCTCTAAACTTGTAAACTTGAACTTGGAAACAAATCAATTGAGTTTTATTAATGAAACATGTTTTTCAGGTTTATCTAATTTGTATAAATTATATATCAATGGCAATCAATTTGGAGATTTAAATGAGAATATGTTTGTTGGTCTTCAAAATTTAAGCAATTTATATATGGAAAATATGAATTTTTCGTTTTTTTACAAAAATATATTTAATAATATTAATAATTTAAAATATTTAAGTTTACGATCAAATGGATTACAAATTTTAGAGTCAGACATTTTCATGAAAATAACAAAATTAATTACACTGAACTTAGGATTCAATAGTTTAAAAGCATTTGATTTTAATTATTTGACCAAATTGAAGGAATTACATTTAGATTCAAACCTTCTTTCAAATTTTACAACAAATTTGACTACAATTGAATATTTGAGTTTGAATAGAAATCCTCTAAAGTATTTAAACTATTCGTTTTTTGAATTGAATGGAATGATACCTTGTCTAAGACACCTTGAAATAAAGCATTGTGAAATAGAAGTCATTAGTCAAGATGCTTTCGAAACTTATAAAAAACTTGAAATATTGAAAATCTTCGGAAATCCTCTTAAATTTATAGATGATAATATATTTAATGGATTAAATGTTTTAAGAGAAGTCAGAATTAATAGCAATGTTGAAAATTTAAAAAATATTAGAGAGACAAATGACTTAATAAAATTTTACTTCAACGATTCCTAAAGATAGGGTTTTATTTAATTGATTTGAAAAAAAACTTAATATATTTAATACTTAAATAAAATAAATTATTTTTTTAATAAAAATTTTTAAGTTTATTTGAATTTAGATACTTATATCATAATCTCTTGAAATAACTAATTGATATAGAAATGTTAAGATCCAAGTCTTGACATTTCTTCTATTTAATCACTAAACTTTATTAAACAGTTTGGATTCAAAAATAAACTCTTAATCTAAAATAGTTGTTTTTATTCTACTATTAAAATCTTTAAAGTCCAACTCGAAATTTTACAGAAAGAGAAAAAATATTTATTGAAAAATATGAGATCTTAACTAGCCAGTCGGCAAGATTGTGCAATTTAATTGCGTATTTAAAATACAGACTTTTTTTGATGGTGTGCAAAATTGCAGGAAAAATTTTAGAAATCTAGTAAGTTTTTTGTTTTTTTTTCTCTTTCAATATTTTTTTTTTATTCCGAAAAAATTAAAATTTAGAGATTTTTTAAAAAGGATACCGGCGCATAACATTGAAAAATTGGCTCCAGTTTCTTTACCGAAAAAAAATTTTATATCCTATTTTTTTGATAATTTTAAAAAATAGATCAAAATCTGGCCCAAACACTATTTTTCGGATGAATTATATTTTTCGCTTAGTGTTTAATATTAATGAAGGAATTATACAATCTTAATCGAAAATTAAGTTTACTTTTTAAGGAAACGTGCTTTGCATTTAAATTTTTAGAAAAAATTAAAAAATTTTAAAATAATTTAAAATAAAAAATTTGCATACGAAAATATCTCTAAAGTGGTATTTAAATTGGCAATATTTAAAAATGAAGAAACGCACTTAAATCATTCAATAAAATGAGTAAAAACAAGTCAGGTGGAACTTGTTTCTTTATGTGAAGCATTTTTAAATTGAATCAAGAATTTTACTTGGTGGATGTCTTATCTCAAAATCAGCGGCTTAGTGTAGCATTCTCAATTGGTGGGTCGAAGCTTCTCGCTAAAGCTTTTAAGGATCTTCAGGGGGTCTCAAAAACGCCTAAAAAAATTTATTTTAGAAAATTTTTTTAATTTGATTTTCATCTAGACAATGTATCTCTTCGATTACGATATTTAAAATCAAATGTTCTTGAATTCTTCTTCTTAAATATGTTTTTAGTTTTCTTAAAAGAAATAGATCTTCCCGAATTTACATTTGATATTTGAATGCTTAAATAAATTCTGAATAGATTAAGAATATTAGAAAATATTTTGTCTACATTTAAAAAAAATTCTCGTTCTTCCGGTTTTACTTCTCTTTCGATAATATTTATATCAAAAGCACAAATTTTTCTTTTAACCCAAATTAAAAATAAGGCATATTTGAGATGAAAAAAGTGATTCGACCACCGCTGTACGCCTTTATGACGCTACGCTTCTGCTCTAAATTGTTAAAGACTAATTAGTTTATTTTTTATTATTTAGTTTATATGGAAATTGAATTTTTTTTTTTTGAGAAATAATAGATTAAAAATAAAAAATTTCCTCATTTGAATTATCTGTTAACTGCTTTTAATAAAAAAACAATTTTTAAACTACCCAGTCAAAGATTAAAAAAAGAATCGATATCGAAACATTGTGTCTCATTATTGCTACATTTTTTATTTTAATGAGAGTCTAATGTATACAATGTAAAAAATAAACTTTAATGATTTTGATTATAATTGGTTAAAATTCATATTATTCAATAAAAAATTTGCTTATAAACATACTTTTAAACTAAAAAAAAATAAATTTCATAATTAATTTGAATTTTAGTTAGTTAAGCATTTGTTTTTTTTGAGGTATCCATTGAAATCAAAATTTTCTTTCATAAATTTACATTTTTTTTTATTTAAAGATGGCTTTTCCATATAAAAAGAAATTTAACTATCTTCTTAGCGATAAGTCACAGCCTATTATCTCTAAATACAAAAAAAAAAAAATATTAGATGATTATAAATTTAGCCCTGATGATCAAAATGTAAATGTTACAGCAAATTCGATTCAAAATTCAAATTATAACCCTTCGAATTCAAAAGATCTAATTTTTAATGAGCTTGAATACAGGACTCAAATTTACATCGATGATGACTTTGAAAAGAATGGCGAATCTAATGAATTCGTAAAAGATGATCCTCTTGAAAATGAACTTGGTATGAATGTAGAAAGTGATAATTTAATTGATTTTTTCAATGATAGTACGGAAATCACCTCAACGGATTTTGATGACAGTTTTGAAAAAGAATTTTCCGAAAAAACAGAAGATGTTTACAATGAAAATAATATTTATGAGACTTTTGAATTGGTTTATGAAAAATTTACAAACTCCAATTTGGACTTAGCCGCAGCTCTTTTATGTCTGTTTTATTCTGGCAACCTTACACAGCAGAGTTTTAAAATAGTTTGTGAGTTAATAAAAGTAGTAACAAAGAATGGTGAAAATGAATTTAAAATACCATAAGATATAAATCAATATTTAAAGTGGGTGCTTGATAAAAATATAATAGAACATGAAATTAATTGGCTGTGTCTAAATTGCAAAAGTTATAAAAATGAGATAAAAAATAAACATCAAGGTTTGTGCCAAGTTTGTGGACAAAAGTAAATTTTTAAACAATTTATTTACCCAATTTGAACTAATAAATAAAAAAAAATTGTCTTTTTTCTATTGTAGTGTACCTTAATTATAAATTCCCATAAATGCATGTTTCACCTTTGATTTTTTCTATGGCACTAATTAAAAGAATAATTTTAAGAACAAAAATTCTTATAAATTAAGAAAAATTACTTAAATTAAAATATTTTTGTATTTTTTTAAAGGCTACAATGTGATTTTAAGGTTTCGATTGTAGAACAATTAAAAAGAATATTTGCTAAGAATAAAAATTTGATTAATTTTTCAAAAGACTCTAATGAAGATTATCTCGAAGACGTCTATGATGGTGAAATTTATAGAAAAATAAAAAATATCGAAAAATGCAAATTTTTTACGTTTTTACTAAACACTGATGGTGTTCAAATCTGTTCCAAATCTGATCTTAGCGTTCGGCCTATTATTTTAGTAATAAATGAAATACCTATTAATCAGCGTTTTAATTTTGATAACGTAATTATAGCAGGTAAATTTTTTTTTGTAAAGTATTATATATATTTTTAATTAATTTTGTCGTTAGGTCTTTGTGTCTCTTTTGGTAAACCAACCTTAGGTTTCCTATTGAATAGTATAAAAAATGAATTATTAATTTTGGAAAAAGGAACTTTTCTCAATGAAAATCAATATTTGAAAACTAATTTTTTTTTAATATCAGCAGTTTTTGATAAACCTGCAAGATCATCTGTGTTAAATATGGTCGCATCAACTGGCTATTTTAGCTGTTTAAAATGCATTCAAGAGGGATTGAGAGTTGAAACCGAGAGTAATTTTTAACAGTATTTTATTTTTAAAAATAACTTAATCCTAGCTGATTTTTGATAAAAATGCAGCTTTGATGAACTCTTTCTTAACCGTGGTGTCCGTAGATGGCTCGGGCTGAATCGTAAAAATAAGAATTATCCGTCTTAGCCGTGATTTATTAACAAAAATTTAGAAAACTATTATTTGCTTGATTTATCATTTTTTGTATTTTATAAATATTAAAAATTATTTTAGCAATAATCTGAATGTCCGCGGACACCAACAATGCTTTTAAAATTATATTAAAATTTACCTTTTGAGATCTAAATTATACATAATTTATACATTTTATCATAATTTTTAAAAAAAAATTAATTACCTCTTCAACTAGTTGTCTGTTTAAGAGGTAATAATTTCCCAAAAGCAAAATTATTTATTTTTTTTATAAAATTATTTAAATTTTGTATAATCTTCTAAAAAATACTCAACTAAATTTAAAAAATTAATTAGACATATCAATAAATAGAAAAGATTATTTTTTTTTTATATATTTTTAGACGGTGGAACAGTTCAGACTTTTCCTGTTAAGCAAGTAGATTTTGAACTATTAAAACGATCTAAAGAACTCTATGAAAGTCATCTTGGTGAATGTTTAGCTACAGGCAAAAGTGTTTTCGGAATAAAGGATAAATGCATTTTAAATGATTTAAAATACTTTCATCCTATTGAAAATACTATTATAGACACAATGCATTCAATTTCATTGGGTGTAATAAAAACATTATTTGTCTATTGGTTCGAAAGTCCAATTAGTTATTCATATTCATTAAAATGTCATATGAGAATAATCGATGAGCGTTTAAAATTAATAAAGCCTCCGTCATATGTATCTATAGCACCTAGATCTATTTTTTTGTGGAAAATATGGCGTTCTAAAGAGTTTTTAAATTTTATATTACTTTATTCATTGATTGTTTTCTACGAAGTAATGAGTATTGAGCATTATAATAATTTAATTTTATTAGTTCTTATTTTGGAATTTTTTTATTCACCCAAGATAAAAAAATCCGATTTACCCAAAATGAAATCGATAATTATGCTTTTTTTGAACGATTTAGATGAACTTTATGATCAAAAAATTTTAAAATCTGGTTTTCATGAGTTAATTCATTATCCCGATATGGTATTAAATTTTGGTCCAATTAATTGCTCAAATTGTTACTCGTTTGAAGAGCTGAATAGAAAAATAACAAGTCTTATTAAAGGTCAAAATTTAGTTGGCCAAGAGTTTTTAAAAATTTTTAATATAATCCATTTCTTATCTGGTTTTAAAGATCGGACTGATAATGAATATTTTAGAGACTTTTTTGAAAAATATTCCATTGTTAAGTCTTCTAATACTCGTCTTTTAAATTCTAATCTTTTAAAAATTTCAGAAAGAAAATCGATTAAAAAAGATCGAAAGTTATCAAGTGTTTTTATGGAAGAATTTAAAATTTTTTTGGAGGAATTTGTTGTAGTTGATCATATCACTTATAAAGGTCATAGGTTCTCCAATAAACAGTCTTTAGCCAGATTTAACGACTGTTATGTATCGATTACGAATAAAGAATTATACGGCGTAATTATCCATCTAATTTATCATAATGAAAAGATATTTCTCTATTGTCAAGAAATAATATATTTACACAATCCTTTTTATAGCATAAAATTTAAAGAGATTAAATCAAAACTTTTTAAATGTAAGTTAATAGATAATTATTTTATTAAGCTCATTGATGATATCGAAAAAGTTTTTTTTTATGAACACTCAAATGGTTTTGGTTTTATATCAGAGTTTCGCACAAGTCATATATTTAATTAATTGTTTTCCAAAAAAAATATTAGAAAATTTTATTAAAAATTTTCAAGTTAAATATAGTTACGATTGCTACCTCGACCAAATAAAGAATATGAAGCCCAAAAGCTGACCATAAATAGTTTTTTTTCTTAAAACTCGACAAATATAGAATTTTAGATTTTCTTAAAACCTATTGTAACCCCAACTTTTAATTTGAAGCGATTGTCGCCAGCTTGCTGCAGTAGTGATTGACATTATATTTTATTTTTAGAAAGTAATCTTTTATTAATAAATCAAAATATTTTTTCTATACCATTAAAATAAAACTTTTGTAAATTATACATATCTTAAGACAAAGACACTTGCTATGACTAGTTAGTAAATATATAAATATTATTATAATATTTAATTTTATTTTTTTTTAATTATACATGTTATAAAAAAATTATTACTCCTTTTTTTAAAATGATACAAAGGGTTTGAATTTATATTATTGACTAAGCTTATTTTACAAACATTAAATCACGATTTTTTTTACTTTGAATAATTCGAAAATTTTTTCAATTAAAATGCGTGCTTATTTTTTTTTTTATTGTATTTTTATTTGGATGTCGACTATAAATAAAGAAATAAAAATGATATTTTTTTTGTTTAAATTAATCATATTGTTCTTTATTTTATATGTTGATATATATTCCTATTTAGCTAAGAATACTTATAATGTCCCAAAAACACATTAATAAGCCAACGAGCTCCGGCCAAACATATGGAGGCAAAAGCTTAATTACAATCACAGGCCCAAAAACAGCACAACGACAGGTCTTAAGAAGTTCAGATATCAATTGTGTTTCAAATGACTCAGTGTCCCCTAAAGTTCCATCTAAATACGCCAAAAATAATAGCATTAAAACAAATTCAAACTTTGTAGTCGATGAAAATAATAGTGAAAATGCACTAAAAAAAAACATTGCGAATGTTCCAAACGGTAAATTAATTTTGTAAAATTTATTTTTGTTAATATTCTTAATAATAATTTTTATTTATTATTAAGCGAATATTACAAAATTGACTTGTGATAAAACAGATTATGCTCTTATTAAATTTGACGAAGAATGTGAGTTTGATATAGTAAAAGTGACAAGACTAAATTATGAAAAAATTTCTAGCATTCAAATTGGAAAAAATTACAGTATACAGTACTCTGCGAAATGGTACATTGCAAAAGTTTTATACATAGGTAATTTTTTAATTAATTATTAGCGTCTTAAATTTTTCACAAAATGATATATTGTTGTAGAACATATTAAATTCCTCATAAAGTTGCTTTTTCTAATTAATATTCTTAAATTAAAAAAATCAGAATGTATTGTAAGCCAATCTGAGTGCTCTTCAATTTTTTTTGGTCTTAGCTTACTTGTAAGTAAATATATTAAGTTTTTCAGAAAGTTTTTAATTTCCATTATCTTGTTTTACATTTTTGTACAAACGAAACTTCTCTTAAAACATATTCGGAAAAATTTTTAGTTTTCAATCAAAAATTTTGGGAATAAGTTTAGAAGACCACCCAGCCGGTAGATAGTCTTTATTTGAATTAAAACCCGGCGTTTTTTAAGTATGAGATTTAAACGGTCAGGCTTAAAATGACATATTCTTAAATATAAATTTGTTTATTAAAAAAATTCAATGAATTTATTTTAATAAACAAATGATGATATCCAAAAAAATAAAATTTTAAAAAATAGTAATAGTCATTCAAAGACTGACGGTTTTAGTTATCCGGAAATAAAATTATTATCCTAATTGGCCCAATTTTTATTTTGTAAAAAATCAATAAAAATGCAATGAAATCAAAATTGCGTAAAAAATTTCGTTTTTAAAGCATATAACAAAGTGTTGGTAACTTAATCAAGTATCAAATTGTTACTTGATTATGTTAACATTATTATTTTATTCTTTAACAAGTTTTGAGTATAATTAGAATAAGAACTAAATTAACGTTTCAGAGTTTTATGACTTTTAGCTAACTCTGTTGTCACAGTACCTGTTTTTCTAATTTTGCATTTTTTTAGGGAATTTTTTAAGGGAATTTTTTATTTAAAATTGATCATTTATATGTAATCCGATTTTTTTAAAGTCGGCTAGCGGCTACCATACCGTACAGTTAAAAAAAAAGTCGTTCAGATGCCAGAAAAGCATCCTTACAAAAAAATATTTTTTTTTAAACTTTATTTTTAAAAATTTTTACGAGCCTTACTCAGACATTACCGAACCGTAGTTTAGCTCAAAAAAATTCTTAAAAAAATAAATTTTTTTTTGCCGCATTCAAGCCTAGAAAGGTTTAAATGCGGCAAAAAAATTTCTAAAAAATTAATTTAATTTTTTAAAAAAGATTTTTAATTCACTTTATTTTAAATTAATATTCGAATTTATTATTTTTTATTTTGACTGAGTGGTAGTTTTAGATGAGAAATAGAGTTTTAAAAAATTTAAGTTAAAAACCTTAAATAATTTTTTTCTCAATTGTTATTAGACTAAGCGCTCTAAATTTACCAAACTGGAGTACGATAGGACGTTTTTCAACTTTTATGACTTTTTTAAAAATTTTTAAAAATTCAGGTCAAAATATTTTGTTCCTCTCTTCCATTTAAATTTTTTTTTGATAATTAAAACAAATTAACTAAAAATATCTAAACATTCGAAAAAGGTTCTCTTCAATCTTGTCGTGGAGAGTTTTCTAAAATAAGCGAATATAAAAATATTAACAGCAATTCAACTAATTCTGTTAAAAAAAATAACTCAATATCAACTGATGAGATATTGAAAATCACTAGTTCTGATACAATGCATGATTCGAACAATTCAAAAATAGCAGATTTAGAAAGAGCTTTATTAGATAAAGAAATCTATATAAAAAATTTGGAAACTCAATTAAATAAGCAAAAGGAGCAAAATGAAAGCCTGAAAAACACTTTTAGTAAAAAGATCTTTTCTTTTTTTTTTCTTATTCATATTAATTTATAAATACATTTAGATAAGGATCAAATAAAAAAATTTAAAGATTTATGCGTAAATTTTATGCGTATTTTCGGTGATCAATTTGATTTTTTAAATATACCTCTCTTAAATTGTAATGAAGAAGGAGAATACTATGTTTTATCAAAAAATTATCCTGAAATTAAAATAAAAAAAGAATTTAAAAATAAACTTGAGGCGTATGTAAGCTCACCTAATGAGACTCCTTCGGCTGCATTTAGGAAAGTTATAAGTAATTTGATCAAAAACTTAGAAACATGGGCTTTTAACACCAGATTAAGCATGTTGGTTACTTTCTCAAAAGAATTAAATGCATCATATGGTAAAAAATTTTTAATTATTTAAAAACTTATCAATTAATGAACCTAAATAATTTAAATATTTTTATTTTGAAAAGAATTTTTAAAAAACTTTTCTTTAAAATTTGAATATGCAATAAAATATTCATAATTACAGACGTCTCTAATTTAAAGGTTCAAATGAATATATCATAACTTCAACACGTTATTTAACATGTCAACTAGTATATTTATTAATTTAAGAAGGTGACTCGTAAGAACCTTTTTATAAGAAAAAAAAATACGAAGCTTTATAAAAAAGCAAAAAATTTCGAAAAAATTTTTAATAAAATAAATTTTTAAAATAAAAATTTGGTTCTATTTGATAAGTTTTTAGGAAATGGTAAGTGTATAATGATTTAATTTGGGACTTTTTAGATTCAAAAATTACTAATTTGAAGTTCGATCTTTAAACATGATAGTTTTATTAAAATTTAAAAAGTATCCATATTAATTCATAATTATTTACCGTTTCAAATAACATAAGGTTAAATATTCGATAATTTATAAAGAATATGTAATTAATTTTAAACCTGGTTGGAGTTTTGCATTGGCTGAAGCGGAAATAACGAAAATGTGCTCTGAAAGAAGAAGAGACTTAAAAAAATTAGGTTATGTATTTTCAAATGAAAAAGATGAGAGAGGGTTATACGAGATTGTAAGAAAGCCTCAAGAATACAGTTATAATGATGATAATATTAATAATCAAAATGTTGAAATAGAAAAAAAAAGTAATGAGAACCATATGGATGAACAATCAGATGGAAGTGATAATGATAATGATGATTTAGGTTTAGAGCTAAGAGACGATGATGATGACGACGAGATAATATATAGTTCTCGTAAGAGAAAATCGGTTTTATCAAATTTAGAAGATTAAATTAAATTAGATTTTTTGTTAAAATTGTTTTAAAAAAGGACTAAATTTTTTTTTTATTTTAATTTTAGAAACCAAATTAATTTAATGTGTGTATTTAAAAAAAAGAGTTTTTTTTTTGCTAATTAAATTTAATAATGTCTTTATTTTTTGTATTTGTATTTGTATTCCGTTTTTTTATAGCTAAATTAGATATTAATCGAAATTTGTTTTTGTAAAACTTTATTAGAATTGTTTGATTTCAATAAAATTTAAAAAAAAAAATTTTTTTAAATAAATCAAAAGAAAAGAAAAAAAAATTAAAATGGCTTAACAATGAGAAAACTAATTTCTCATTGTATTCTATATCTGTAATGTCACAATAACGCAAGAATAAATGATACATTAATGATACTTTATTAATTTAATTAAATTGTCATTAATTAAATTAATAAAGTATCATTAATGTATCATTTATTCTTGCGTTATTGTGACTTAAAAGAGATAGAAATATAGACGATACTGTGACGATAATATTATACATTTAATGAGCATAAAAAAAAAATTGACTGGGTAGATGTAAGTACCAAATATTCAATTAGAAATTCGAAGTCATTAATCTTTTAGACGGTGGATTTTCTTTATTTTATCTTAAAAGGCTTTTGTTTAGGTTTCTAAATTTGTATAAAAAGTCCCCCGTCTAAAAGCTTAAAGTCTGGAGCCAAAATTCTCTAGATATACGCCGATACTCTTTCTATAAAAAAATTTTGGAGCAAATTTTGCTTCATCTGGTGATTGAATATAGAGTATTAAATTTTTATTCCGAAAAATTTCATGCAAAAAATGGCAAAGTAAAATTTTTGCTCATTTTTCAATTTTCATTTTTGCTCAAAAAATTTAAATACGCAATTACTTGCACCTTGAAATTTTAAAGAGCCAATTCTTTTTTAAACACATTAAAAAATATTATTTGAAAGCTTTTAATAAAAAGGATTGGCTTTTTAAAATTTCAGGGTGCAAGTAATTGCGTATTTAAATTTTTTGAGCAAAAATAAAAATTGAAAAATGAGCAAAAATTTTACTTTGCCCAAAAAATGCAATAATTTTAAATAAGCAATTAAATTGCACAATATTTTGCAGACTTTGAAATCAGACGCAGAAAACTTTGCTTCACTACGTAGTGATTTTTTTTGTTGGCAAAAGTACTTTTAAGTGCTTTGCAGAGCAATTTTTGTTGAAAAAAAAAAATAAGAAAAAGAAAATTGACAAAAATTTCAACATGCCTAATATTGAATATTTCAATTCATTAAATTTTTGAAAAGATACAGAAAATTTGCAGACTTATATTATAAGCAAAAACGCAATCTTTTTTGGAAATGATGGTCTGGGTAATAAAGATAGTTCGACTAGTGGTACAGACATGTACATTATTTATCCTTGGTCTCAGAATTCGATGCGATATTTCTTAACATCCAATATTTTTACAATAATAAAGAAATTCAGTTCAGTTCAAACATTTCAACGAGTATTCAACAGTGAAAACGGAGCACAGGCTTTTCTCTAAAATTAAATTTTGGATAATTGAATTTGGCTGATTTTTAATATTGAATTTAAATAAAAAAATTTTCATCTTGGTAGCTTATGGACTTAAATCTAAATATTCATAGAGCAAAAAGAATTAAAAAATCGGCTCTATCGGCTGTACAGTAAATTTCAGTTCATCATTTCAATTCATGCAAATTCAAATATTTTTTGAACGGAAAGTGATAAACTTATTTTTTAAATTGCTACAAA
>NTPY01000376.1:286772-313661 GCA_002922825.1 Brachionus calyciflorus | reverse complement strand
CATGAAATGAGTAGTGATGTTGGTTAGTGCTGGTTAGGCGGTTAGCCAAAACTGGTTGCCGAAGAATTGGTTAACCAAAAATTTATAACCAAAACTTTGGTTAACCAATTTTTTCTAACCATAATTTTGGTTAACCAATTTTTTCTAACCATAATTTTGGTTAACCAAATTTTTATAACCAAAATTGGCAGACTTGGTCGACCAAACGTTTGGTTAACCAACATCACTAAAAATGAGGCACTTAACATATTTTGTTTTTATTTTTCTAATTAAAGAAATAGAACTATTGTTCTTCATTTTAAATAATCATTTTAAAATTGATTTTGTAATAAAAAATTACCGTATTCCTCGAAATCAACAATATATCGGAACATCAAATAAATACTTCTAATTGAAAAATAACTCGAATTATTCTTAATTTCGAGTAAATACGGCCTTATAGTTTGGGATTTTGATCAGGTTTTGTGCAAAGATTTATCCAAAAATCAATATTTTATTCTACGTGTTATCAATATTTTATTCAAAAGTTGAAATAATACGAACGCATTATTCTTGAATTTTGTATAATCAAAGGCGATTTTTTATCCTTTTGTCCAAAAATCTTTCTAAATAAGTTAGAAAATTGCTGAAAAAAATTTAGTTTAACCCAAAAAAAAATCACTCGAAACAAGTTAGAATAAAAGAAAATAAAAAACGAGTATTAAAGAGTGAAATCAATAAATTTTTGTAGTTTAATATTTTAATTATTCTGTTTCAGCTAAATATTTGATATTAGCGTTAATGTCAACGCTAAAAGGCGGTATATGGTCAATCAAGTAACAATTTTTCTAATTTATATGACTAAATTATTTTAAGTAAAAGTATTACAGATTTTAGTAAACATAAAATTTTAACAGAATTACTGTATTAAGAATAATTGAATATTTAAGTTTACTTTTCGCAATTTTTTCGCATTTTCAAACCCGAAAAAATAACCCATTTTTGTCGTATCTGATAATATAAAGTTAAGTTTTTTGGCGAAACAGAATATCCGACGGCCGCTATTTGGATTGACTGTCGACGCTTGTTTTATCTACTCTGAAGAGATAAAATTTAATCAAGTTTTTATAATGTTGTAACAGAAATTTAAAAGATCACATGTCTCAGAAATCCGCAGGTAGAACAATAATAGTTAAGCGGGAAAAGTCTTAGTTTATGTATAATCGTATAGTTGGTTTTTAAAAAAAAATTGTCACTGAATAGAATTTTCTTATTTTCACTAAAACATTTTTCGTTAAAGATATGTTGCTTTGAATACCTTGTTAAAAGTGATACATGCTGATATTAGCTCAATACAACGTCACCGTGGTACCATAGTAGAATGTTTAAAAGATCCAGATGTTTCAATAAAACGTCGGGCTATGGAATTATGTTTTGCTTTGATAAACAAAAGTAACATAGTCGAAATGACTGATGAACTAATTCAATTTTTGCAAACATGTGAACCGGAGTTTAAAGCTGACTGTTCATCAAATATGTTTATTTCCATGGAGAAATACGCACCAAATAAAAAATGGCACGTTGATCAAATGATTCGAATTCTAAAATCGGCTGGTAATAATTCACGAGACGACATAGTCTCTAGTTTTATTATCTTAATCTCAAACACGCCAGAACTTCATTTCTACACAATGTATCAATTAGTTCAAATGATTAGAGACGATGTTACTCAACAACCATTGGTTCAAGTAGCCTCTTGGTGTCTAGGTGAATACGGTGAACAATTTTTAAGCAATGATTACGAAGGTGAAAAAATAAACGAAGAAGAAATAGCTAATATTCTCATAAAAGTTCTCAATTACAACGCTGGGTTGATTTCGACACGTCAATATGCAATTAATGCATTGATTAAATTGACCACACGTTTTCCAGTACTAACAGATCACGTTCAAACAATAATGTCCATTTATGGATGTAATATGAATTTAGATTTACAACAGAGAGCTGTTGAGTATCATACAGTATTGAAAAAATTTGATAATTTACGCGAAGGTCTTTTTGAACAAATGCAACCGTTTGAATTGAAACAAAATTATAATATTGAAGAAGAAGACGATGTTTACGAAGCTAAAACAGAAGAGGATAAAATCCAGGAACAAGAAAGACTAAAACAAGAAGCAGCTAAGACTTTAATTGATATTTTTGGCGAAGATTCATCCGAGCCAATTACTACTCAAACAAAGAGTACTAATAATGATATACTTGGAATTTTCGATGCACCTTTAACAGCACCAGTTAAACCCGCTCAGAATAATAATTTAATAGATTCATTTTTTGATCCAGTTCCAAGTTCGAGTGCTCCTACCGTGTCGAATTTGCCTAAAAATGATTTATTAGACATTTTTGCCGGTCCGAGTGTTAAATCAACATCGCCAAAACCGACATCAGGTTTTGATGATTTATTAGGTCTTGATGGTTTAGGCACGACTCAGAATCAAAATAAGCAAATTGTATCGAGTAATTCAGATGTTTTAGGCATGTTTTCCACACAAAATGGTCATGCAAATTTAAATGGAAATCAATCACAATCAATGGTCATTTATGAAAAAAACGAGCTTAAATTAACTATAGAGCCAACTGCTAATGGAAAAGGAAGCAATCAAGCACAACATTTTGTTCAATTAAAAGCTGAGAATCAATCATTTAGTAATGTTATTAGAGATTTTTTGTTTAGTGCTGCGGCGCCCAAGACAATGCAGTTACAATTATCTCAACCCGATAAAACTAATCTACCACCACTTGATAGTCTTTCACAGACTATTGCTATAGCAAATCCGAATAAAGTAAGATTTGAAATTTCTAGTTTCGTTGTATTAAATTTAAATTACAGTTTTGAAACAATTGCAAATTTTTTTTTGTCAATTTAACGAAGTATATTTGTCAGAGTTAATGAGGGGCTAAATATGCCCTCATAATCAGGTTCGCACGTAACAAGAGCACTATCTGAATCGACAATTTCCAATATCGTATTCGTATCACTTTAAATCGAAAAAAGTTTATGCTTTTTCCAGTCCGGTTTTTTCCACTATCTCTGTCCTTTATTTCTAATTCTTAAACTATAAAAATCGTTTATTCGCCTAATGATAGCTACGTAAACCCACAAACTAATTTGTTATGCGGATCGACCTTTTTAAGTCGATTCGCCTCATATGCCTTGATAAAACATTTTGCTTATTGAGTTTTCAGATCTTAATTAGTTGGTATTAACATGTCCCTATTAATCAGAAATCAAATTAAATTTATGCAAGAAATACTTTTATTTTAAATTTTGAAAAAAAAATGATACCTTGTTTATAAGCACCCCCTTAGACCAGAGTTCGGGACTCGAAAATTTGACTCAAGTCAAACACGACTCGAGTCACTTTTTCTTGACTTGAGTCGAATCCTTTATTAGGATACAAAAAAGGTTCAGACTCAAGTCTTAGTCAAAATTATTTTAGTGACTTTGACTCAAGTCGAGTCTTAAAATAGAAAAAAGACTTGAAAAGACTCGTTTTTATAACAAGAATCCAAAATATTAAGATTTCGGCTAAATCTAATGTTTTTCATATAGTAAAAATTATAAGTTTATTTCTAATTTTTTGTTAACGTATTTGCTCGATTTTAACGACAAGTCGCTAAATTATTTAATGACATGTCGTTATATAATCTTTTACATGTTATAAGACCCTGTCGTTAAACCCGAATACCCAACTTTAACGACATGTCGTTAAAATCGAACAAATAGGTTATAAACAGCATATTACTTTTAAAAATCCAAATATTTATTGAAAAAACTGTCTGCTTTTTTAAATATTGAAATTAATAAAGTAATTTTGATTAAAAAATCATCGATATACAACCCTAATTGAACGAGAAAATTTATTCCCTGATTAAACTAACTTGGCCATCAAAGTTTAGGATATTCAAACTTCGAGGGGGTCGATTGCCAATATATTTTTTATTTTTGTGAAAGGAAATTAAGCTACATATTTAAAATAGCTATTTAAAATTAAACTCAATCTGCCTGCTTTTGACATGTTTCATCAATTAACTTTTTCATTGAATTTAATTTTTTTTTCGTAATATTTCTCTAAACTTAATTATGAGATTAAGTACAATTCAGTAAAAAAATTTTGTATTTTTAAAAAAAAATTTTTCAATTCAAAGACTTGGAAATGACTCGCAGTCAGACTTGTGAGTCAGACTCGAGAGTCATGAATAAAATTTCATCAGACTCCGACTTGAGTCAATTCGCATTAGTCCCAATGACTCTGACTCGGACTTAAGTCATCAAAAAAATGACGAGTCCCCAACTCTGCCTTAGACCCCTTTTTTCAGAAGAACAGTCTTCAGAAAAATTTTAATTTTGTTATATTATAATAGACCTCACTAAACTCTACCAGGAATGTCATAATTCGAAATTAAGTTAATTTTTCTAGAGTACGATTTTTCCTTCCAAAGAGAAAATTTTTAGTCGCTTATAAGCAAGGTTTTACGGTAAGCTGAAAAGAGAAATAAATGAAAATTTAAAGGGTTGAAATTCATTTAAAAAAATTTTATTCCAATTTTTAATAAATAAATTTATTACAGTCAATAAAAACTTTAAAAACAAATTGAAAAAATTTGAATAAAATTGAGCGTTCAAAAGAATTAATACGAAAAAAAATAGCCTTGAATAAAAATAGTTCATCAATTTTTATTTTTGGAACATATGAATGAACAGGATAGTACCTAGTTTTAGTTGAAAAAAATTGAAATTTGCAATTGTTTTGTAATTAAGACTGAATATGGATAACGACAAAATAAACTAGATTAATTGCTTATAATTTTAAAATTTTAAAGGAACCTTTGAAGTTAATGGTGAAGTTATCTTATTTATTGAATGATAGACCAATACAAGAATCAAATTTTGTTGTGAATATACCTTTTTTTAATTAAATACAAAGTGAAAACAAAAAAAAAGAAGAAAGAATTATCCGATATTTCAAATGGTTTATTTATTTGTTATTTTTTGGCGAATTGAGAGAAGAGAAAATAAATTTTATTTAAATTTAAACTTTTAAAATCAAACAGCAATATTTATTTATTTATTTTTTTTTATTTTGATTGTTTAGTATACTGAAATAAATATAAAAAGTAAAAATTCACGGTTGATTTTTATTTACTTAATTTTGCTATCTGTTGTATTACATAGGACTTCATTCCAATCTTTTTTTACTTTTTTTGTTGTTGCTTTGTTTAAGGGTAATATTTCCATAAAGAGATTTCAGATTTAAGAAAATAATATTAAGGTGAATGATGGAAATCTTTTTTTATTTTTTCATTTGTAATTATGTCTGAGTAGTAATCAATAATTCTTAGCTTATTTTCTTATCAAAATTTATTAAGTTTTTATTATTATTATTTTTTTTTAAAATTATTAAAAATCAAAATTTTTAATAAAAAAGAATTATTATCGAAAAAATTTTTCTTTGGCTGATTGAAAGTAGGATTTTTCAAGGTATCAAAGCTTTGAATTATCAATCATGAATGTTCTTAGTTTTGAATAGTCAGAATGTATGCCGATACAACTATCGAGTAAATTAATTGTTAGCTTATCATCAAAGTTTGGTATTCAATAAATTGAAATATTATACAGTCCTGTAAACAAAAACATTTACAGCGTTTTTAACGGAAAAACGCCGTGCCGTGTCCATATTCTAGAAAAAACTATTGGAAAATAGTTACGGTACGACATTAATTCGGTAGAAACACAGTATTTTGATAAAAATGAAATTAAGTTTTATACTTATGTAAAACTTTAAAATAAATTTGTTTCTCAAAAAAAATTTCAAATTTGAATCAGCTTTTTAAATAGGTCCTAATTAGTGGTGGTCAACTTTTTTTTCAATCAATTTCTAAGTTCAAAAAAATAAATTAAACTTTTTTTTCAATCAATTTCTAAGTTCAAAAAAATAAATTAAACTACAGTACAAAGCTGAAATAAGTTAACGAAAACACGAACAGAAACCAAAATTTTTCGATCAAAAACATGGCATTTTTCGAACATAAGCCAACACTGCTCGAAAATTTTTCGAACACGCCGTTAACTTATTTTATCTTTGTACTTTAATTTTTTTTGATTAATAAAAGACGATTTAGACGACTTTTTTTAAAAAAATTAACCCAAAAATTGACCAAAAAGTCAGAATATGAAACTTTTTTAATTTTTTTTTCGATCATATAAAGTTTTATTTTCGTCAGAAAAAGGAATTGAACCATATTTTAAAATACATTTCAAGACAAATACCTACAAATTCGCTAAAATCCTCTGAAAATATCTAAATATAGCAACTTGATAAAAAATAGATCGGAAGAGATAGACTTCTAACGAAAATAAAACTTTATATGATCGAAAAAAAAATTAAAAAAGTTTCATATTCTGACTTTTTGGTCAATTTTTGGGTTAATTTTTTTAAAAAAAGTCGTCTAAATCGCTTTTTTTATCAATTTTACTATTAGAGTTAATGTTTAGCTTTAAAAATTATTTTTAACTATTCACTTTATGATTATTTTTTATGATATTTCAATTTCAAAACCTTTAAAAGACTATTGATTCATGACAAGATCAGCTTACTGATCTTGTATATCTCGAGAAGCGGAATCGATTGGTTCATATGAAGTGTTATCTAAGAAGTATCAAAAGTGAAATACAATGAGGTTCGACTGTATAATAAATTTTTAAATTGAATTGAAATCACGTAATAAATTTATTCTGTAAATTGCAACAAAGTTTAACAATTTTAATCAAAACTCAAAAATGAAGGTCTGCAAAAAGTCTGTAGCCATGAAAAATTTGCACGCAACTTAGAAAGATTCTATAGACAAATTGCAACTTTTGTGAAGACCTAACTTTGTAGCAATTTACAAGATAACTTTATCAAAAGTTATAGCAATTTGAATGAATTGAAATGTACTAAAAACTTTTACTTCTTAAAAGTTAGAATTTGCGAGAATTTTTTTAGATTTAACAATTTGTAACTGTATGGAAATGTTAAATTCGGAAGTGAGTCCTAAAAGCTCTAGTTATCAGATTTCGACCAGTTGATTAACTTTGAGCTTGAATCAAATTTATTCCACATAAAAGATTTGTTTAATCCTACTTTTTAAATTCGTAACTTTTTTGTAAACTACTTGATTTTTTATAATAAACTTTTTTTCAATATTGTGTAGATCTTAAATTTTGGATTTAAATAAATAAATACGCTTTTAAAAAAAAAGCCTTAAATAAATGTAAAAAAATAGTTATAAATGGAGGAATGCGATATCAAGTACGATTTATTACAATTTAAAATGTCCGATCATAATTCGGAAAATGACACAATAATTTTAGATGATGATGATTTCATTCAAACAACATTAGGTTTTTTTAATACAGGTGAAATAAACGAAACTCATTCAGTTAACTATGAACCCACACAAAGCTTAATAAGTCCAGATAATAATCACATAAATGACGAACAAATAAATCTAATCGATCTAACATCATGTGACGATTTTGATTTAAATGACATTTTTATGCTCAGTTCACAAAATTATAGCTTAAATACGGAACAAAATGAATGCTTGACACTTAAAAAAGAGGCTTTTTTGGAAATAAAAAGCGAATACGATTTTAAAAGTGTTGATTTTAATTTTCAAAGCATACCAGAGCTGATTCTAATTGACGATGAGGAAAGTCAAACTATTAATCATAAACTTAGCGAAAACTCATCTATCACAATCGATGAGCATTTCCAAGAGAAAAGTTTAGAATCAAATTCAAAAACAGAATTAAAGTGTCCAACATGTTTTAAAATTTTTAATAAATCCTATAATTACAAACGTCATTTATTTCTTCATAAAGTAAAATCAAATGAATTGGATACTGATAAAAATTTTAAAGTTAATAATTGTCTTAAATGTAATAAAACAATTCTTGACAAGTCAAATTTTGTCAAGCATTTAAAGCTGTGTAATCCCGAGGGTATTAGAAATTTTCTTGATGAGGAAAAAATGAATAGATCTAATGAATCTAGTAATAAATTCAAATGTGAAGTTTGTGAAAAAGTTTTTAGTAAGAGATTTAATTATCAAAGACATTTGAGAGTACATTTTTTAAATGAAGCAAATAGAAATGGTGATAATTTAAAAAGTGATTATAAAGACAATAAAAAACCTTTGATTGAATTATATGAGTGTGCTAGATGTGGTAGAAAATTTACAACTAAAGAACTACTAAATTCACATTATACCAAATGGCACTTGACTCAAAATAAATGTGAATTATGCAGTGAAATTTTTAATGAAAAAATAGATTTTATAAAACATTTAAATTTGAATCATTCAATTCAATTTAAATTTGAATGTAAATATTGTAGAAAGACGTTTCGTTATGTGAGTCAGTATAGTCAACATTGTCAAACTCATTTAAATCAAATGAGATTTAATTCCAATGAGAGAATTGAAGAAAATAATTTAGATAGAAATTTGTCTAATAAACAAATTTCTTGTGATATTTGTGGAAAGACATTTTCAAAAAGTTTCAATTTGAAAAGACATTTGTATACTTTACATTTGAAGGAAAGTAATCCAACAAATGAATCTAGTTATTTATTAAATGATGAAATTAATTATGAAAGCAATTTAAAACAAAAACAATTTTATCAACAGAATAAACTTAATTATCAATTGTACAAAATTAATTTAAATAAATAAAATTTTCTAAATTTTTAACTTTTTATTTATAAAAAGAACTAATCTTCAAAAGTCTGAAAACTTGGAAACAAATAGAAATTTTATGCCAATTTTCAAATTTTATTTAAAATTTTCATTTTTATCCTGAATAATATTGATTATATTAATTTAGAATTTTTAAAATGGTAATGCTTTCATCTAAAGCGGTATCTATATTTAATTGTATCTAAACCTAAAATATAAAGGGATCCCAAAATATGCTAAAATTTATTAAATTTTTAGTGGACAAAGCATAGTCAAAAATAATAATCTCTATGAAGTCGTTTAAGGCATCATTATAAAGCATGGTCTTTTTAACACTCAAAGGACCGGCGGTGTCAATTTGACACTTTTTCAAAAATTTTAAACGCCTTTTTTCGTATACCATCAATCATATTCAGATGTTTAAGTATTCATTTTAAAGCTTTAATAAAGGGCTTTCAAATCTAATCCTTTTAATGTTACAATTATTCTTGGAACCTTTGCTATATTTAATCAAATTTTTTGACAAAAATGGCCAGTCCTTCGAGTGTTAATAGATTTTTATGATTTTTATTAAGATCTTGAAAATCTCTTATAAAAACGTTTTTTTAATAGTTTGGTAAGCGTTTTTCTTTGATTATTTCCGTTAAATTTAAAAATTAAAATTTTCTTAATTTGGCAAGTTTTTTTTTCAATTTAACTTTTTTTATTTTAATTTCGCTATTAAAATTTTCATTTTTACATAGTAAAGCATTGCAAAAAAAATTAACCTCGCAATTTAAAAATTTCAAAAAACTCTAATTGAAAAAAAAAGTTGCCATTTGTATCTAATTGGATACAGTAGAATTTGGCTTTCGACTTTCAAAACCTATTTTCATTCAAGGTTTGAGGTGTTATTTAGTTAAATTCAGCATAAATTTTTTATTTCCGCTAGGCCTCGATTCTGATTGATCTATTTTTTTTTCAAAAGTCGTCTTGAAAATTCTTTGTAGTCTAGCGATTCGTCAAAAATTTTAAAGGGATCCTTGAAAAATTGGAACTCTCAAAAAACGCTGTTTTAACTGAGTTTTTTATTATAGTTTTTTACCCACTTTAATCGGCATTTTTTCAACTTTTTTTCTAACGTCTTATGTTTATTTTTTGATTGCTGTAAAACACAGACAAACGGTGTTTAAACGGCATTAGAACGATGTAAACACGCAGTTTTTCTTCTAGGACTTGCTAATTTCTTTTCCTTGTCAATTTTAAATAAACTTGATGTTTTGGGTAACGTTATCCAACGGTTTCGTCAAATAACCTGTCTTCTTATGCAATCTTAAAAATTTCATTAAATTTCAATCAACTATAGAGTTTCTGTTAGGTCTAAAAAGTTGTGTTTTTTATTCTTTAAGATTTTAAGTAAACCAATAATGAAAAAATGAATATTTCTAGCTTTAGCTGCTGCGTTTTCTACAAACCTTTTTTTTTAGTTTACAAAAATACAAAAAAAAAGCTGTTGGTCTAAAACATTCTAAAATTAAAATTTTTATAAAATTTTTCAAACATTATGGAAGTTAGTAGAAAAAATTTGCTTGATTTTTATTCCAATACAATAAACCAAATCGATTTAAAATTTGAAATAATACTTATTAATCAATCTGAAAATGAGTACAAAATAAACGAAATCCGATCAAAACTGTTAAATCGTGTCAGATCAATACAAAAACATAGTCTAAACGAGAAAGCAGAAAAGAAAATAATATCCAAATTTTGTTTTTTTATTCCTAATCTATCCACGTATGGTAATTTAGTAATAACCAATAAATATTTAGATGAATTATCAATCAAATCAATAACAAACAACCAAGTTTATCATAAACAAATAGAAAATAAAATAATTTCCGAATTGATAAAATCAAAAAAAGAATCTTTAATAATCGATTTAACAGATATTGAGAGCAATTTTATAACAACCCTGTGTCTAGAAGGCTATGTTATTCATAAAGAAATGAATAATTTAAATTTAAATGAACTAAAAACGATTCTAAATTTAGATAAAATTAAAAAATTTGTATGCAAAAATTTTATTTTAGATTTAAGAGATTGTAATATTCAAAAGTCATTAGAAACATTAATTGTGAATTCTTGTCAAATATCAAGTTTAAATTCATTAGAAAGTTGGTCTAGTCTAAGATTACTCGATTTAAGTTTTAATAATTTGAGTAGAATTGAATTTAAGAACTTAAATAATTTAGAAAAAATATGTTTAAATGGAAATAATTTAATTGAATTAGATCAAAATTCATTTCAAGGTTTAATTAGACTAGAAGAACTCGACCTTAAAGACAATTGTATCAATTTTATACGAGAGAACACTTTTCAAGATTTAAAAAATCTTGTCAAATTGAATATAAGTCGAAATGGTAAAATAAAAATTGATGCCAAATTTGATAATATGAAAAAACTAAAATGTTTAAATTTAAACAACAATCAAATTGATTATTTGAATTTGAAAGGCTTGGATAATTTGGAATATTTAGAACTAGGAAAAGTTTTTAATGTAGTTTTTTCTGATTGTGAAGATTTGAAATTTTTAAAAATAGAAATAGAGAGTCTACCTGATTTGAGACCTTTTAAAAAGCTTATTTTTTTAGTAATCGATGGATTAAAATCACTCGAAAATGAAGTTTTTCTTAGTCAAAATAATTTGTTATTTTTAACAATTAAATCAAATGAAAATGCCTTCTTTTCCAATTTGGAAAGAAAATATTTTTATGGTTTAAATGAACTTAAATGTTTCAAGCTAGAGGTTTCTTGCCAAAAACAAATAGACAACTATCATAATTATTTTGAGAATTTAATAGGAAATGTAGATGAGATTAGCGTGCGTGTAGAAAATGGTTCAAAGCTTGAAATACTTGTAAAAAAAGTAATTTTTGGAAATTTTAAAAGAATTTTATAAAAAAGAGTTTTTAGAAAATATTTTTAAAGGTGCCTTACTCGGATATAGTTTATGAAATGCTAGAAAAAAGGTCATTGTTTAGTAAAGTTACTTTAGATCGAATTAGCAATTTTGTATGCAATTATTTTTATTTCTAAGATTAAATTTCAATAAAAAATTTTAAACTAATTAGATCAATAAAATTTTTTTTTGATAAATTCAATTAAAAAACTATTCAAATCATAAATTAAAATTTTCTTAATTTTTGTTCAACTTTTTTATCCGGATTAATTCCGTAAATAACTTACGGGTACCCAAAAATGCTTAGCAGTTTTTTGGAATTAAAAAAAAATTGTTTTCGAGCGTCATTTACGTCTTTTTTAAAAATCATCATAAATTAAGATCAATAGCTCATTTTAATCAAGATTTTATTCTTTACAAAATAAAAAATGGTGTCCCGACTTTCATAACCTTCGAGGACAATTTAGGATCTAGGTGGTGGTGAAAAGCGAGAAAAAAAAAATTTTTTTTTTAATTCTATCATTTTTGAAAACTAGACAAAATTCTGTATATGATAGTAAATTTTCATAATTTTATCAAGATCCGAGAACAATATTTTTTTAATTACAAAAAACTGCCAAACATTTTTGGGCACCCGTTAATGTGCTTAGTGGCGGTGTCCGAGACAAAGACTCATTTAACAAGCTAATTACCAAAATTATTTGCGTTTAATTAATTGCCTTCGGGTCTTTCGATAATTTGACAGTGCTGCTAAAGGTTTTGTAACAGTTGGTCATATGACTTCTTATGACGCTCGATAAAAAATCAAAAAAATACATATAGTCCCAATAAATGACGTCAGAAGACGTAATATGACGCTTGGTAAAAAATTAAAAAAATTAAATTTAATCCCAATAAATGACGCTTTAAAGCTGTTGACTGTCTAAGTCGATGGAGACTCATTCAATAAGCTATTCAAATTAGATACAATTCTGTTAGTTAAAAATTGGAGTCTATTTGAGCGCTTTTTTTAATCTTTCAAGAATTTCAAGGATTTATTATGAGGTTACTAGGAGCTTACAGTATATTCCAAATGGAGTCTAACGAGTTATTTTCAACTTTTTGAAAAAAAAACTGAAGCTAATATATAAATTTATTAGATTAAAGAAGAAAAATTATACAAATTAATTTAAAGATCCTTAGACTTTACCATTTTCAAATAAACAAATATTAAAAATTCTCTTTTTTTCTCATGATTCTTTGTTGGAATTAAAAAATAAAAATAAATATTATGAGTTAATAGTTTTTTAAAAATTTAAATTTCGAAAAAACTTTTAATTTCTGTTTTATTTTTCAACGGGTCCTTTTTTTTTGCAAATTAAAAAAAAATCAAAAAAAATTCACTAGATTTTTTTTTATTAACAGAAAATTATATTTTATTTATATTTTTTCAAATAGATTTTAAAGATTCTATTTCTTTTCCTCTTCCTGTCTTGTTTTATTCCAATCTTTTAAACCTTTTGGCAATGATTGATCTTCTTCAGAAGAACCTTGAAGAAAAACAAATTAAATTTTTTTTTCTTTGACAAAAATAACATCAAATTTTTCAAGAATTACCTGTTCCTTCAACAAATTCTTCATAAGTGGTTTTTTCCTTAAATGGTCTTCGACCCAAAAGTTCAATCATATCATCACGACTAAGCACTTCTTTATCTAGTAAACGTAAAGCAATTTTTTCAACATCAGGTTTTTTTTCTGTCAATAATTTGAATGTTCTATTAAAAGCCGTGTCTATTATACTTCTAACTTCTTCATCAATTATTTGCGCAGTATGCTCACTGTATGGTTTATCAAATGACATCTCACCTGGTTGTGGTGTTTCAAACGAAACATTACCAACTTTTTCACTCATACCATAATGTACTACTTGAGCGTAGGCTAATTGAGTTACTTTTCTCAAATCGTCCTGAGCTCCGGTACTTATTTTATTAAAAAATAAAATCTCTGCTATTCTTCCACCTAAAGTCATACACATTCTGTCAATCAATTGTTCTTTGGTGAACAAAAATGCATCTCTTGGTAAATATTGTGCATAACCTAGACCCTTACCACGTGGTATAATTGATACTTTTAATAATGGTTCAGCGTATTGTAGATACCATCCGGCAACAGCATGACCTGCTTCATGATAAGCAACAGTTCTTTTTTCTTCAGGTTGTAAAACTTGGGTTTTTTTCTCCATTCCAGCAATTACTCTTTCAATAGCGGACTCGAAATGTTTATATGTAATTGAATCACTTAAGTCACGGGCAGCTATTAAAGCAGCCTCATTACAAACATTAGAAATATCGGCACCTGAGAAACCAGGGGTTAAAGCAGCTAATTTACGTGCGACTTCATTTTTATCCAAATTTGTTTTTAATCCTTTCAAATGGACTTTAAAAACTGATGCTCTGCCTTTTATGTCGGGTAGACCTACAAATATTTGACGATCAAATCTACCGGGTCTCAACAATGCAGGATCTAAGACATCTACTCTGTTAGTCGCGGCTAAAACAATAACATTTGATTGAGCACTATTAAAACCATCCATTTCTACTAAAAGTTGATTTAACGTGTTTTCTTGCTCACTTTGACCACCAATATTCCTACCACCTCTCTTACGACCAATAGCGTCTATTTCATCTATAAATAAAATACATGGAGAATTTTTACGAGCAGTGGCGAACATATCTCTAACTCTCGATGGACCTACACCAACAAACATTTCTAAAAATTCCGAACCACTTACAGTTATAAAAGGAACACCTGCTTCACCAGCAGTAGCTTTTGCTAGTAAGGTTTTACCAGTTCCCGGTGGACCAGTGAGTAAAGCACCTTTTGGAATTTTAGCTCCAAGTTGTGTATATTGATTAGGATTTTTTAGGAAATTAACAAATTCCATAATTTCAATTTTGGCCTCTTCACAACCGGCAACATCAGCAAATTTGACACCAGTATTTTCTTTAAGTATACGAGCAGTTGATTGTCCAAAGCCAAAAATACCGCCACCACTTTTAGATCCAGGACGACCGCCTAAGCCTCCCATTCCACCCATTCCGGATAATGATCGACGACCCCAATAGATGAAAAATATTAATGGTAAAAACCAAAAAACTGCACTTAATACCGAAGACCTTAATTTTTAAGTTAATATATTAATAAAATATATGATTTTGCACTATTAATGAGAAAATCGCTAAATTGCCTGAAAAATTATTGTTAAGGATTCTAATTTTTAAGATTATAAAATAATTTATTGAACTAAAAATTACAGCTATAAAATAGTTTGTTTTTAAAAGCCATTCAACTTAAATTTCTTATCAATTGAAATTTAAAACTTTAGCTCAATCCAAAGTAGAAAAGTTATGACGGTGTGTATTCCTTTTCTTTAATTACAAATCCATCCAAAATGATCACTTCTTTGAAATTAGACGCTCTTTATAGAAATTAATCTTAAAATTATGCGTGGTACAATTATATTAAATTAATTAATTATTTGAATTTTGATCTTGTCATAGGGTTACAACTATTCTTCTATATTTTGAGTCTAATATTGCATAAAAACGAAATAAGAGTGGGAAAAAAGCCAACTAGTGTGTGTTAATCCAAAGACTTTTTTATCAAATAAAAATAATTTCTTTCTTTTTTTTTGTTTTAATATCTTTTATGACCATGGTTGGACATTGAATGCAAATTGAAGTTAAAAATTGAGTATTAAACGTGAAAAAATAACCCTAACTTAAGATGGTTAATTTGTTTCTTATTTTTATGGTTAAAAAAATATATTTTTTTGAATAGAATTTTTAATTTCTTGTTTCTATTGGATAAAGATTTTTCAATTTGCATTCAATGTCCAACTTTGTTAATGACCCTTTGGATGTTCAAGGCTTACAATTATTTATTTTTTATTTGGTTTATAAAACTGCTTAAACTGCTAAAGACCAAGTTTTCATCAAAAATAGTTTGTTTTTAATTATTCTGTTTTTTGGTTTTAACAACATCGTCTTAAACAGTTCCGAAATATTGCTTCGGGGGTATTTAGTAACAGTTCTTAGATTCATAAATATTTCTTAATAAAGAAACCAAAACAATGAAGGCATTCTCTCTTTTTTAAGCTTAATTTTCAAATAAAAAAATTTTCACCCAACTATGACAATTTTATGTAGCGATTTTTTACACTAAATTAGCACAAATCTTGGATTTGTTTTTTTTTTAAATTAAATTACGCTTCAATTTCTTCTCGGTAAAAAACAGGGACGTAATTATTGTCTGCTTCGGTTCCATGATCATGTTGAGCATTCTCTAGATTACGTTCAAAAGCGTCTACACTTCCAATTGAGAACCATGGAATTTTCTTAAATATCAAAAAATAAATTTTTATTCAATAAATGTTTTCCAATTGAGTTTTTTTTTACTTGTTCTGGATTTCTAAGTACAACTCGAACCCATTTTTTATTAACTACTTCCAAACGATCAACACCACCTTTACTCAAATAATCATTTACAAAATCTCTCCATGTTATTTCTTTAAAACGCTCATAATAGGACATAGCCATAAGAGTGGCAACACCAAGAGAAAATATTATAAGATTTCGTTGTTTAGCTTGTGGATCACCTGAATCGCTTGATGATCCTCGACTACCACCACTACCTGAACTCTCTAATTTTTTAAAATCAAATTTTGTTTCACTTTCTTGCTTTTGTGATTTATCGGCAGATTTTTTAGGAAAATATTTTTCGAAACCTTTCGGTACATCGGCCCACAAAAAATTTTCATTTAATGTTTGTTTTGATAATTTCGATGAAAGAACTAAAGAGGCTCGACTGCTACTCGATAACTAAATTCATCAAAAATTTAATAGTAAATCTTCTACGCTTTATAGTAAAGTATAAAATATTACCTCTCTCTTTAAAATATTGTTATATATAGACCATAAATTTTTAGCACATTTAATCATGTAACGTTTATCACGCTTGGTAAATTTGCTTCCAAGCATTGATAGAGAACTCATTTTTAATTTTTTTTTGTATTTCGGACAAACGTTATTTTTTTTTATTAAATACTTAAATCTAAGAAGAGAAAGAATCAATTTTTTAAAAGAATTATTTTTTTTTATATATAAAATTTTAGATTTGGGGAATTATATAATTTTTCATTAGGATGCTGTAAGAATACATCATTATAGAAATTTTTCTTTTAACAATTTTTATTTGAAATAAAATATTTGTTTTAGACATTAATTTTAAATTTAAAAGAAAAAAAATGGATTACGGTATTTAATTTGATTGGTGATACACTTGTGGTCGCTTGACTGTCGCTAAATTTTTCACTTTAAAGAAGTTAAAAGGCTTTTTTTTTGTTGTTTAATTTTCAAAAAAAAAATATTAAAAGGAGCTGCAAAATTTTTTGAAAAATGCTTACATAAATGCATTAGAATTATTTTTAAAGTTGCTTATTTTTATGTAATAGAATTTAAAATTTTTTTTTGCATAATTTCGTAATTTTATGAAAATCGAATGATAACTCAAGATTTTTCTTCTCCTATTTTTTTTTTTCAAACAAGTTAAATAACTGAAATGGCAATACTTTAGGATAATATTTAAGTTTCGTAATACATTTTTTACAAATTAAAACAAAATAAATAAATAATATTGCCGATTTTCTAGTTAACACTCAACTACCGGCTAATTTTTTTCAAAAATTTGATTGACTATAACATAGGCTCCAAGTAAGATTGTAGCCTGAGAAGTTATAAATATAAAAGTCAATTAATAAATCTTTAAAATGAATATAAAAACATATCATTATGAATAATGGCTTATGAGAAAATGGAGTTTGAGATTTTGAAAAAGTGTCAAATTTGACACGCCGGTCCTTTGAGTGTTAAAACAGTGAAAAAACGGTGATCTTTAAGATGATCTTACTTTGAGAGAATAAAATGACTGAATACTCTTAGAGTCATTTTTAAATACATGTTTTAACATACTATCCAGGCCATTCATTAATTCCGAAAATGAAATTTTCATTCATAATATTCACAACTTTTAATTTGTATTCAAATGAATTTTTTAAATATTTATGAATTTTTATGAAATATTTTGAACAGAAATGAGTTTTTATAATTTGATAAGAATTCTAATTATTCCATAAGTATTGTCATTTTAAGTAAGGTTTAGGTTTGATTTTATCATTGCACGTAGCCACATGAATCAAATACTTTCAATTTAGAAAAGAAATGTATGTTTTTGTGTATTTTCAAGACAAAGCAGAAAATGTATTGATTCATGTCAAATTATTTAAAACTGATTCAAAGTTTCCATTTTTAGATGTTGAAAAATTGGTTTTTTCGTATTTTGATTTTTTGAAGTATAAAAAAAACTGGTCATTGTCCAACTTTATTTAAATTCAAAATAAGTTATAAATTCAAATAGTTTTCTAAAAAATCGAAACAACCTTCTCTAGTTATTATCATTCTATATTTAAATTTTAATTCAGAAAATTTCGGAATTGTTTTTCAATTGAGGAATAAATTGATACTATTATTTTAATTTTAACTAAGTATCTCTTGATAAAAAATGTATTGTCAAAAAATTAAATAAACAGACTATGTATTACGCGTATTTCGGGAATTTTATTTCTTTCATAAAATCAAGCACAAATACGCTTTGCGGGTATTTGGGATTTTTTTAATAAATTTTTAAAATAAAAATTCTTTTTTAACTCTCATTTCTGTGATCTGGGGGATTTTGTGATCAGGTTGTTCTGTTATTATTTTATTAAAGTATTAATTAAACATAATTTATCAGGGTTGTTAAACCCGGAATCGACACCCATTATTTGGATTGATCGCCAACTCCGGTTTCTCACGATTAATGAAAATGTTTAAATACACTTTTTTTATTATGAATATTAAGAGAAATTTATTAAAATATCTTAAGAGAATTTAATAAATAACTCCCGGAAAAGTAGTTAAAAAAGGAAAATCGTCCATATATTTAAACTAGACTTATCGACCCAAGCTGCTTATTGTTAAAAATTTAAATAAGAATATCTGCATCGAACTATATGAGTTAGACTAGATGTTTTCGGGTTAAGAAGTAAAAGAAAATATTAATATTCAATAATTTAAGTGAGTTTGTTTATTCTTTAATTAAAACTCAAAATATGCAGTTATTTTTTTAGGTATTTTTAGTTTTTAAACAAAAGACCTATTGATTCCAATGTTGCATAAAATTCATTAAAAATAATAAGCTCTAAAAGCTTTGGATCAAAAAAACTTTTTAATTTTTGATTTTTTTTGCAATTAATTTTAATGGTATGATTTCAAAATCTGTTAATGTGATTTTTTTATTTATGTTATTGGAAAAAAAAATTCAAAGCTTTTTTTGATTTAAACAAAGTGTACGGATTTTGTTCTAAAACAACTAAGAATTTTATTTTATCTAACATAAAGAGCTTCAACTTTAATTATGTCTATTTTTTAATGCTTTAAGATTGTAAAAATTTACTCTATTCGGGATACTGAAAATAAATTTATAATAGTTTTTTCAAGGCTTAATCAATTCATTTAAGAATTGATCATTTTAAGTATTTTCGAAAAAAGTTGTTTTTTAAGTACTTGTTTTTTTAATCCCTATACCTTTGAAATTTACCAATGAAACGACTAAAAAAAAATACTCTTTTGCTGGATAAAACACTACCAAAGCTTAATAAACAAGTTTTGCACAGTGATTAAATAACATCTATTTTTTCCTACATGCTCCAAAATAGGATTTTTTATGTAGATTTAAAGAAATTTAATTACCGTAAAATCTTGTTTATAGCCCCTGGGCTCTACTCTTTTTTGATGATCCCGCACTCCTATTAAACTCTGGTGTAACCCTATACTTTTTTCAATTAAAATCCAAATCAGTCCTGGGTTAAAAAATAAAAAAATCTAAAACTGTGCTTAAAAACGCATTTTTATTAAATTATTTACTACCTTCTCCACAAGTAACTTCGCATTTAGCCACCTTAATTTTTCGGATATGTCATTTAACCCTGGAGCTATAAGCAAGGTTTTACGTTTAAAAAATAGTTCTATTTTATCTCATCAAATGATTAACATTATTTTATTAAAATTTTTATTCCAAAAAAATTCATGCAAAAATTGCAATTATTTTAAATACGCAATTAAAATTACACAATTTTTGCATACTTCAAAACCAGATGCAGCAAATTTTGCCTCTCAACGTACCACCATATTTTAGGGGCAAAAGCACTTTAAGGATCATTTGCAGAGCTTGCAAAATTAGCTCAAACAAGTTGTCAAAATACAAGAAGTTACATTTAGAGACCTCTTACTTAATATTCAAAGGACCAAAGGTTTTTTTGAATCCATTTTTAAATTTTCATATCTGAAGAATTTTTTAATAAATTTATATGGTTTAAGGTTCATTTGTTAGCCCTAAGTTTAAGCTATAAGACTAAATATCAATTTTTATAAAAATATATCTTTAATCCTTGCAATTACGATTTTAAATTTTAGGCAAAAATTAACTGGTCCTTTTGGTTTTAAGTATGGGCAACATTTTGAATAAGTTAAGCAAGAATGTTTCTAAAAAGGAAATTTTTTATGATAAGCAATTTTAATTTAATTTTAATAATTAAATTTATTTCAATTCGGATTTAATAATATTTCTAAAGAGTTGTGTGTTTTTTTTTTATTATTTTTTTTGTTAATTCAACAAGAAAAATTAGTCCAAATCTAAACTTTCTCAAAATTTACTTCTAGTTTAAAAACTCAATCTATACACGCACACTTTATCGTTTTCTTTAAGATTAAAATTAAAAGAAACAACAACAACAACAAAACTAATATTTTGGCAGAAATTATTATTTCTTTTAAAAATTTGAAATATAAATTTTGATAGAAAAAAATTTTTTTTTGTTAAGTAGTCCAGTTGAATAAATTTTCTAGTTTTTTTTTTATTTTCATCCTCAAAATAAATAATCGACTTTATTAATTATTATAATTAATTTATTAATTTAAAGATAAAATAATATTCAAAATTTCAATTAAATGACCAGTTAGCCCCTTTTTTTTTATTGTTGTTGTTGTTGTTGTTATTTTTTGCTATATATGTGTGTTTTGTTAGCTTGCTTTGAAATATCGGATTTTGAAATATCATAAATTTTTTATTATTCATATAAAGATATCGAGATATCTAACAATAATAAAAAAAAAGAGTAATAAAGAGAATAGATAAGTTAGCTTGGACTTCGAAGTATTCTAAACACAAAAAAAATAAATTATAAATTAAAGTTTTGAACTTTTTGAACGTAGATTTTTTATATTTGTAAATGTCTATAGAGACGTCTATGCCAACGACCTCGAATAAAACACCGACGTCAAATAAAACTTATAAAACATCGACAAATTTACTCGGTTCACCATCGAATCATCAATCGAATAACAAAAGTCAATTTAGTTTATCTAAGTTTATTGATCGATCGAATAATTTACCTAATCTTAACTCTAATTCGATTGTTCTTAAAGAACAATTTAAACACAATAATAGTAATAATGTTTCGTATGTAGCTCAAATAGATGAAATAAAAGCAGTAAGTAAAAATTAAATTTTCTTGTTATAATGAATTCACTAAAAGTTGTGAAAATTCTTTAAACTTTTGAAAACACCAAAAGTCTAACTAGGGTTTATTATTTTAGGCAACTTAATAAATCGTCATTTATCTATAATTCATGAAATAAAATACTTCTAGAGAAAATTTCTTTAATAAGCTGATTGTTTATTTGAGTACAACTAAAATGTTTCGAAACTGTTCAAGAAAAATGTTTAAGACGACGTTGGCTCTTGAGCATATTTTATTAATCTGTTCTGATGTTAAAGGCAAAAAAAATATAATATGCTTCGAAACATGTCAATTTATTTTGAAAGTGTATTTAGGGTTTGGTTTCGTAATAAATTTTTAATTCGGAAGTTGGTCTAATTCGATCAAAATGAGGTGGACAAAGAAAAGTAGTTAATTAGAACATATTTTTATATTAATTTCAAACATTTATTTAAATTTTTTATGTTGATACACACAGAAAACATAATTTATTTCATTTATTTAATTATTCTTGGTCTGAGGCCGATTTCCGACCACTTGCTCAACGTACCGTTAAAAAAGGTGACGTTGTATACTCAAAAATAAAAATAAAAAATATAGAGAAACGAAGTATATGAAAAAAATATTCAATAAAATAAATACAAAAAGAGTACACATGAATCACATAAAAAAAAATTTTCAAAAGTTAACAGTTACTGTATATAATATTTACAAAAAAAATAAATGTTTCCAAAAAAATATTAAGAAATTTTGTCATGTATTTGGTTGTCAAATCTTAAGAGCTGGAAGATTTTTGTACATTCTCCATTGTTCTGGTCAAAAATTTCTTGCAACTTTTCTAAGACACTATTGTTTTTTTTACAAGTTTCGAATTCTAAGTTAGTGGCATACTTAAAATAATTACATTTTTCTGTAATTCCCATTTCGTTAACGTAGGCCATTTCATTTAAAATATTTATAAGGTTTGTGATATAATCTTTTTCGGTTTGATTCCGAAGTATTTCTTTTATCAATTCTTTTGTTAGCTGGTTTTTGAGTAGTCTTTCGAAGAATGTAACGTGAGATAATTTAATTCTTTTAGTAGTTTCGTCTAGATTGTTGATTAGTTTAAGAGTCATTGTTCTACATCGACCAGAGATGCCATAAATTGATCGTATTATTTTACCCTCTATGTTCTTGATAAAATTTATGTTCGTTCTGGTTAGTTTTATGGTTTGCCATACAGTAATACAGGCATAATATAGGTCTTGTAAAGATGTCCCTTAAGGTATGGACATGTTTTATCTGTGAGAATTTCCAAGTTTCTTAATCTAGCCAGTGCAGCAAATGACGTTTTTTTTCTTTTTTCGATATGAGCCATATCGTCATTATTCTTATCTATCTCAAAACCTAGGTATTTGATGCTGTCAACTTTTTCAATTTCGCTTCCGTCTAACGTTAGTTTATCCTGCCATAAATCCTCCTTTTTGTTGTTATATTATCTTTTCATTTCACTGTTTATTATCATAAAAAATGTCTTATCCGGGTTGAATTTAATCTCAAGTTCTTTTCCTGGCTCAGTTATAATATCTAGTAGTTTCTGTAGACCCTTTTTATTCCAGCTGACTAGGAGGATGTCATCTGCGTAGGCTATTGCGTCTACCTTTAAAGCGCCTATTTTTATCCCAGCGTCATTTTCATCTATTTTTTCTAGTAATTTCTCAACATATAATGAGAAGAGCTTGGGTGAAGCTTTTCCAGCCTGTCGAACCCCTACTGTTGTTTTAAAAATTGTTGAGAAATCTTCTTGGTTATTTACTAGCATTAGGGAATATTTGTAATAGCTGCTGATGCTTATGATTATGTGCGGGTTGATATTTTTTTCTATTAATCGCCGCCAAAGCAGGATTCTATTTACCTTGTCAAATGCTTTACTTGCATCAATTGTGCATACATAAGTCCATTTACCTTTAAATTTTGAAAATTCAATTGCTTGTTTTTGGACCCATATTGCATGTTGACAAGATGAGTCTTTTTTGAAACCCAATTGTTTCGTATGATCGGTGTGTTGTTCGTTAAGCATGTCTAGAAGCAGCTTCGAACAGGTTTGATATTGAGTCTGTAATGGCTACTGGTCGAAGGTTTGATAGGTCTGAATTTGATTTTTTCGAGTCTTTTATAAGAGGCTTTATTATGGATAAGTTAAAGAGATATGGTGTTTGTTGCTTGTTTATAATAGTTTCAAATACTATATTAAGTATTTCAGCTAACTTCGAGCTCGTCTTATTCGATCAAAATGAGGTGGAAAAAGAAAAGTAGTTAATTAGAACATATTTTTATATTAATTTCAAACATTTATTTAAATTTTTTATGTTTGACACACAGAAAACATAATTATAGTAGTTTACGAACTGAAATTTCTTTTCGAGACCCAACCCTAAGTGTATTGTTTTATCAACAAATATGTTTTAAAAATGAAATTGTCAATAATTTTACAAAAAGTTAAAATTTTTATTTTTGAAGCGAAACTACCTTTATTTTTCTAATAAATAAATAAGTAAATCTTTTAACATTTTCTGATTTAATATTGAATTACAGTAAAATCCGACTATAGTAAACTCGGTTATAAGCAATTTTCGGTTATAATAAAGCAAATTAAAAAGTACAAAAACTTATTGTATTCATTCCATGTATTTTTATTTGTTTATTATAAATTGCTTTATAGTAAATTTTCGCATATAATCAACTGTTTAGAAAAAACAAAAGAGGATTTGCAAGGGAAAAATTGTTTTTTATAATAAATCTTGGACAATAAAAGATTTTTTTGAAAAAAAAAATCAACTTTTAAGAGAACAGGAGTGGAAATTAATTGAAGTTTAATAACAGAATATTTAAAACAATAGAAAGGTTTTTAAGTTCGTTAACAAAATAAAATTGTGTATGTTATTTTTCTTTTAACTAATCAATTTTTATTAAATTTTATAAATTAAGTATAGAAAAAAAATTTTTTATAATAAATTTCCGTCTATAGTAAATTTTTTTTCGTGTAAATGGGAATTTACTATAACCGGATTTTACTGTACATTACAGTACTGATCTGATATTGTTGACTTAACCAGCTAACAAATTGAAGCTATTTTGGACTTTCAAAATAAAGATTAATGGGTTTTTTTATATATTGTTGATTTTATTTATAAAAAAAAAACAAAATATTCTTCATAAACTTTACTCTTAAACAAAACGGATGTTCCATAAAGCTTCTCCGAAACATTAAAAAATAAAAAAATATGATAGAATGGTTCAAAAAAAATTTAACCATATTTAGAGTAGCATTTTTAGTTAAAAAATTATCCTTCTAAAGAAAGCTACTTTAAAGTTTGGATGAACATGAATAACCATGACCCCCTACATACTCTAAATATGTCCTCCCTCATTTCACCTTATGAAAATATAAACCATTAGAAAGATAAATTAATGAGGATTTATATTAACATTAGAAAGAGGTAACTGTGACGCCCCGTTCAAAAGCATATACGGGTGATTAGATGACAATTGGTTTGAATTAATTTGAGTTAAGTGAATACAATTATCTTTTTCTAATGTAAGGCATTTTTCATTTATTCTTAATGTATCGTAGTGCCGCGCTTCAGACCCCATGGGGATAAATTTGACGTGCTATATAAGGTCCGTTATTACATCCAAAAAAGTCGTTTTTAATGATTTTAAAAACACCATGATCTTATAGTTAAAATTTTAATCTATATGAAAATAAATTTTTTTCAAAATTTTTATTTCTACAAATTATTATGGTTTAAAGAGGTCGAAATTTCGGTCAATTTAATTAAAAGAATTTTATTAAATTATTACCGTAAACCTTTGCCTAGAACTCTAAGAATAAAAGCCAATTGAATGGGCACTGTCTACAATTCTAATTTTTTTATAATGGAAATAAAAATTTTAAAAAAAATTAATCAAAAAACTGATCCTCTTGAAAAAAAATTCCATCTACATTCGAATCATTGTTATTTTCGATGATTTCGTTTTGAACAACATTTTTGTGAATTAATTTGTTTAGTATTGAGTGAAGATTTGTTTCTCTTCACCATTCGATACAAATGAAATTAATTCTAAATATTAATTCTTTTAAAAAGGACCAGTCCTTAAGCTATTATTTTAAGCAAATTTTGTTGTCTTTCATTTAAGAGCCTTACTATTTTCTTAGAACTAAAAAAGAATTATATATTTTCGACTACGCCTTAGAACTCGTTTATGTAATTATCGCAATAACTATAATTTGCATTTTTATAATTTGAACTTTTTTTTTTTAGAAAATTTTGTCATTTTAACATGTTTAATTTAAAAAATAGTTACAGTTACATTTTAGATATTGAAAGACGCATTATTGAAATTTTAAATATTTTATTCCGTTATTTTAAAAGATTTTTTTATTGAATTTTTTTTTTAAAGGGAACCGAAGTTACCGCTCTGGTTAAATTTGAAGGCAGATCCGAAGAAAGAGAATTAAGTTTTGAATATGGAGATCTTATAAAAATAACAAAAATAATCGCAAAAGTATTTAAAAAAGAAATTATCAATCTAAAATAAAGTTAACATTTTTTTTTGAATTAAGGATCCACAGTGGGCACTAGGTGAATTAAGAGGAAAACAAGGTTATCTATTATTAAAATATGTCAAATCAAAAACAATAACAATGCCTTGGTTTCATGACAATATAACAAGAGAACAAGCTGAATTTTTACTTAAAGATTTATCAGAGGGCTCTTATTTAATGAGAGAAAGCACTCACTATCCGGGCGATTTTACTCTTTGCCTTAAATCGGATGTTAAAATAGAAAATTATCATATAAAATTATTAAATAAAAAATTTACAATCGACGATGAACATTTGTTTAACAATTTAATTGAACTTGTTGAATTTTATACAAAAAATGATCATCTGGCCTGTTTATTAAAGTATCCTATAAAATTTGTAAAGAAAAGAGAGGCCAGTGATTATCAAGCTCTACTTGATTGTTTATGGATTGATGAATCAGCTGTCAAATTAGGAAGAGAAATTGGTATTGGTGAATTCGGAGGTATCTTATTATTTTGTTCTTTACTTTTCTTATCACATCAAATTGTTGAACCTCGGTTGTTATTGTAAAACAAAATTGTTGAATACTTAAAATCGGAAACTAAATTTCATACATTTACAAAGATATTAGTGGAAAAAATTTAATTTTTTGCTTCAAAAATTTGAAAATACATAATATCTGGGTTCATATAACCGAGGTAATTTTTGATAGCTTATAGTTCGAGTTGAAGTCAAAGCTTTAAAAAATTTCCAACTCAAAAGGCACATTAAAAAAAAAACAATTTTTTTTTTAAGAAATTTAAATTTTTTTTTCTATTTCAAAAATTTTTAATTATGTTATTTGTTATTTTTTTTTACAATTCATCCCATGTTAAATTTTGAGATAGAATTGCCTAATTAAAAAAAAAAATTAAATAGAAAAAATATCTTGCCAAATAAAAAAAATTTTTTTTTTGGTACGTTACGGGTACGCTGTTAATTCGC
>NTPY01000376.1:255833-274040 GCA_002922825.1 Brachionus calyciflorus | reverse complement strand
TAGATATTATAAAGGTATAAACTATGCAACCATTTTTTTGGCACCAAAAGTCCTCTTAATTGCTTTGCAGAGCGATTTTTGTTAGTCGAAAAAATTGAAAAAAAGAAAATTGACAAAAAACTTAAACATGCCGAAATTTCGAGTTTTGGCATACGCAATAAACACGTAAAAATGAATTTTTTTCAAAAGATAAATGCCGCATTTAAAACTGAAATTTTAAAAAATTTAAAGCCGCATCAAAAATGATATAAAAAAAATTAAAAAAAAAGTTAGTCTCTCTGGAAATCTGGTCGGATGCCTCTTTTCGTTTTGGTGGTCACTAAAATCGTGAAAAATGGTCACTTTCGATCGCATAAAATTCTGTATTCTCTACAGACAGAAATTTTTTTTGTTTTTTTTTTAATAGAAAAAGATACCCAAATAATACAGCAAAGCTAATGAAAAAATAACATACAGAATTCGTATCGTAACTTACCAAAGCACATGCCGTCCTTCATACCTAAAAGCGAACCGTACATTGACTTTTTCGACTATGAAATTATGAAATTGGTAATGGCCAAAATTTTACGGTTCGGTACGGTTCCGCAATTTTTTCATTAGCTCTGCTGTATTTTGATTTTTTGATATTTTGATTTAGTTATGAGTTAGATAATTAAGATTTAAATATTTTTTGGCTCATCAAAGCTAATTTAGGTGACCAAATTATTAACAAGTGCAGCAAACTATGGTGCTTAATTTAATAAATTTGAATCATAATGAAATGAACTTTGGTCTTGGATTAAACAATTTAAAAAAAAAAGATAGTATAAAGACGCTAAATCTCGGTTTAAATAACGTTATTGGAGTGTTCGATAAGCTTATTGAACTATTTGCAGGCTAAAATTTCTGTTCTGTATAAAAATTCTAAATATTAATTTAAAAAAAAACCTACAAAATAACAGCGAAAGAGATAAAAAGTTTTTAATATGAGTACTTAAGTTCTTAGTAGTCGTTAATTATTATATGATTCTGTTTTACTTATAAATTTTAAAAGTTGGTTAATAACAGTTAACCAGATATTTAAAAATCGATTAACCGGTTATTAACCATTAACCGGAATGGTTAACCACTAAATATCCCTAAGCTCGGATTTAGATTAGAAAAATTTGTTTTCGGCCTTAACAATTTTTATAACGCTTTTGCAAAATTGCTCCAAACTTATCATGGCAAAATTTTTGATATAAATGATTGATGATTGAATACCTAAACCATAAGATCTTGAGCAGGCATGACCTTCAAGCCAATCTAAAGTTGCTTCGAAATTGTTTCTTGTCTCTTCGTGATATGTTTCAATGTTTTTCAACGCTTGTCTCGCTTGATTTTTCCACTCTTCATTACCATAGTCTAAATACCATTGATCACACAAAGCCACCACACATTCATCACCCGATCTTGATACGACTTTCTTCTCGGGTTCTTGATAAATTGTCGCCTCGTTCGCCTTAATCATGTCTTCTTGTATTTTCTTTTTCACTTTTTGCACTTTCTTATCAGCATATGCTCCAACAATTAAGACCTTAAATAACCAAAATATTGATTGATAATTCAAAGAAATTTTTGACAAGTTTCGTTGCTTTTACTTACACCCTCATAGAAACCTTTCAAATAAACTCTTTCTTTCGCTTCTTCTAGTTTAAGTGTGTCATTTTGACTTTGAATTTTAAGCTCTTCACAAACTTTCGGTGCTGCCAAGTTACCTAAACCTTCTATATGCATAATTGGTATCTAAGAAAAAATCAAAAAATCAAAGTGATCTATTTCATTCATTCATGTAATAAAAGTGAAAAAAATTACTGGTTCAAATGGAAGAACCATCTCGTCACTTATATGATATTTTTCACGTAGAGCCTTTTTCTTTTTCAAATCGTTCAAAGCTGCATAATCGTCTGGCGAGTCAGATGGTACGCTTGTAACAACACCTGTACCTTTATCTTCTTTGATTGTCATCATTGGTAATGCGTAGACGAACTCGTTTAAACAAAGTGGTGCTTTTAATTTCAAACCGATAATCTCTTCACCACTTAACTCCGCTAGTACTTGGTATTCACCATTCTTGCTTGTGAAATTTTGGTAACTCATGTTGCGTGCAGCGCGACGTGTGCATATGAAATATTCGTTATTGATTGTTTCGAATAAAACATATTTTATATCCGGATGTACCCAGCAGTTCGTTTGGCCATACATGGTTTCTGGTCTCAATGTGGCAGCCACCAAATAGATAGGCTTGTCTTGGAATTTACTTATTTGATTGCAAAATTAAATTATTTAAAAGAGAAGGAAATTTTGAATTAGTTACTGTAGTTTTTCTGGTAGTACATCTTGAATGACTTTCATCTTAATCAAAGTGTATTCTTGAGGCGCAACGTTCTCACCCGAACTTCTATCATGATCCATACAAGGTTGGCCGTCTTTTGGCGAATATATTGTGTAGCGCTTGCCAAATTTGATTTTCGATTTCTCACGCAACTTATTGAATTGCCAACGCACAAACGAATCAAAGTAGGCATTGTATTCAGTGGTAACAAACGATCGACGCCAATCTGTTTTCAAGCCCATACTTTTCAAATCGTTTATACAGTTTGGTGAAAAATATTCAATCCAGTAAAGTGGATTAGCAAATTGTTTTATTTCTTCGTCTGATAAACCCAAACTTTGCATTATTTGCCATTGGTACTTGAAATTTCCCGACTTGGCAACTGCTTTGGATTTAGTGCTCCTTGATTTGTCTTTTATCTCGATTTCTTTAGTTGCTTGTTGCAACTCTTCAACTGATTGTTTATCATCGACTGGAGTTGAGTCAAATTTAGGCGGAAAGCCAAACTCTTCCATTTCACGTTTGAGCTTATCGGCGCATGGTTTTATTGGCATACCAGTACAGTGAAATGCAAACGGGAAAATACATTTCTTGCCAAGTAAACGTTGATAACCAACGGCAAAATCACATTTGGCCAATGTGAACGTGTGGCCAAGATGAAGACGGCCATTCATATACGGAAAAGGAAAAGTTGACATATATTTCTCTCTAAATAACATACAAGTAACATAACCATAACTAAAAAAATATAGAAAATATAAAAAAGGACTTACGCTTTCTCACTTGGGGCATCTTCTTCAAATATGTGCGATTTTTCCCATTCTGTTTGCATCTCTTTTTCGATTGCAAGAAAAGTATTAAGTTTTGTATTGCTCTTTTTACCCGTTTCCATTTTCAACTTCTATTTTTGTCTCTAATGTTTCTATAATTGGAAAATAAAATAATAATATAATTGGCAAATTATTAGAATTTTTTTTTTGAAATTATTCCGCATTTCGTTTTTATAACATGCAAAAAATTTGCAAAGAAATTTAAAATCGCACAAAAAACATATGTCTAACTTGTGTAATAGAAAAAATAAGTTTTAAATTTTTGAAATTAAATTTTAAATTAAATTTTAATTTTTTTTATGCATACTTGTTGGAATTAAATTTTTATATATGTACCAGATGTAAAACATAGTATAAAAATTAAGAAAACGAGCTGTAGTTACACTAAATTGTGTAATAAAAGTAATTTTAAATGCTTTGTCTTCATTTGCATCGTATGCTTTTAATGCAAATGAATTTATTTTAAGTTTATATTATTTTTTTAAAATTTATCTTGAAATAAATGAAATGTGATGAACGAAATAAATCCCATATAATGTGTCATTGAATTTTTTTAATGCACCCTGGTGTTTAGAATTCGATTAAATTTAAACATTCGTATGACTTAGGGGTGCCCATTATACTATACTTAGTTGAAGTATACAGGTATAAGTATAAAATTTTATACTATATATACTTCTTATAAAAATTACTCTAATGTCTTTTAATAATTTTTTCAAGTATTTTTTGTTGAAAATTTTGCGATTTCCGAAAAAGTAAAAAAGTATAAAAATTTATACTTTATATACTTTTCCCAAAATTGCTGAATTTGGTATTGTTTCAATAGGAAAACTATTTTTCTGCTATTTTTGATCGATATTGGAAAAAGTATATAAGTATATGGAATTTTTACTAATACTCACATACTTTTAGTATATTTTGTTTAAAACCAGTTTTACTTCAATTTTTTTATTGAAATATAAAAAATGTAGTTTAAAAAAAAGTTATTAGTTAAAGCATATAAAGAATTAAAAAATATACTAAAAGTATATGAGTATAAGTATATAAAATTTATACTTATACTGGTAAAAGTATAAATTCCATATACCTATATACTTTTTCCAATATCGATCAAAAATAGCAGAAAAATAGTTTTCCTATTGAAACAATTACATTGTATGTATCAGCTGATACAATTTGCAGAACTAATTTTATATTTTTAGAAAAAAAGTTATAGGGTTTTTTATTTTTTGTACTGTATTTTTTTCCAAGTTTCAATATATTTTGTGAATATTAGGGCAGAAATACAGTACGATACCAGATCAATCGAATACCGGAAATAATTACACATTAATAAAGAGTGGCCAAACATTTGACCGTAACGAAAATCAAGTTAAATTGAACCGACGCATTTTTAGTATTGTATCAAGTTAAAATTTTGGGTCTTGTCGACTATGTGATCTTCATGTTCACCAAAAGTGTGATCTTTGTCATCTTGCTGGGTTTGTGATCTATGATGATCACAAATTCTATGATCACATTACCCAAAGATCACACGTTTTATTTGATGATCAAGCATAAAATTCACAACTATGAAAAAATTTCAAAACATTCCAACATGGATTTAGTTTTGGGGCTGTTCAATTTTGTGACCAGCTGGTCACATTTTTATCTCTAAAAAAAATTTAATTAGATTTTGTGATCAGAAAAATTATTTAATGACCACCTGGAATTTCGGTTTTTAGTGAAATTTTTTGACGTATTATTTTTGTATTAAAAAAGTTTATATTCCATTTTTTGAAAATTTGATTTTTTTTTACGTAAACATTGATTAAATTAAAAGATGATTAAAAATCTTGCCCTTGAGACTTATTAAATTTTAAAAACTTAATTTTTTTAAATTTCTAAAATTTTTAAAGTTCTTTTTCCAATGAATTCATGTTGAATTTTTGGTTTTAAGTATTAATTTTTTAAGGTAAATTACAAAAATTATTCATCAATATAAATTAAATTTTTTTTTGGTTTAGGTTTTTTCTGGTCACAAAATATACTTAAATTTTTTTTAGGGTAAAAAATATGACCAGCTGGTCACAAAATTGAACAGCCCCTTCGTTTTCAGTAAAAAAAAAATCAATCTAAACTAATGTAAGGTTGCCGAGGTCATAATTTGAACTCGCTTTTTTAGACAAAATCAATACTCTATTTTTGATAATGAGGGTCAACCAAGGGACCTTAAAAAAATCGGACCTTCTCTTGACTCAGTACGGAGCTATAACCCCCCTTAGTTAGGGTAGCCTGTATCAATCTCTTCAAGAATAAAATTTTTGACCAATTTTTTTTACAAGTTCGTATTCAGCGGCTCAAGTTTAGTTAGGAAAATCTTTTTTTGGATATATGTTGAACAGTTTCAGCAGTAAAATACTCATTTTTTTTTAAATTACTGTCTTTGACTTCAAAACGCTTATTAACAATTTTAAGTTAGTTTTTATTTTACTCCCATGTCAAAATCTTTTATGAGTCTAATTTGAGATCTAATAGCGAAATACAATTAGAAATATAAGAGATCAAATAGAGAATAGTTAGTTTTTTCTTGAGAGATCTCTGTAACCTTTTTCTCTTGCTTATCTTTACTCTATATAAATTATTTAAATTGGTTTAGTTATATTTTCAATTTTAAGTTATGTTTTTATTAAAAGTGTTTTATTTTAGCATTTCAAACTTTTGTTTTTAAAAAGCATAAAATTTTTATTGAAATCAAAAGCAATTTTAAGTTTTCTTTAAGATCATAAAAAAATGATCGATTTTAAAATTTCAGAAAAACAACACGAGTTTAAATGAAAAGCTTTATCAATCTTAATTTAATTGATTTAATTTTAAAAAAATAGGTGTGAATTATTGTGAAATTTTAATATTTAATTTATAATTAAGAAATATTAGATGAGATAAGATTATTTGTTCTTGAATTTTGAGAGACTGAAATTTTGTTCTCTATCGTCAAAATTCTTCGTTATCTAAAATAAAAAATTATTAAACTGAAAAAATGTTCATTAGAAGTAAAAATATTCAAAGTTACTTTCGTTAATGTTTCTTTTTTTAATTTTTAAAAATTTAAAAAAAAAATAAACTAAAATATTTTACATAAACATTTATTTTTATAGTAAAATTTATCATTTAATTTTTTTTTCTAAATGATCTCAATGAGATATTTTAAGAGATTTTGACATGGGCTGTAATATAAATTTGGTGGTAGAATATTAAGGCTCGGGTCAGTTTATTCAAATTGCATTTTTTCATAGTAAAGAATTGCAAAAAAAGCATCGCATTTTGTAAATTTAAAAAAAAAACTTATTTGAAAAAAAAGTTGTGTGGTTCCTTAGTGAAAATGAAAAAGAACTTTAATTTTTTTCTTTGATCACAACAATAAAACATTGATCACACATTTTTTTGAGATTTTTTTAAAAGATGACATAAATTGTGATCACTCGTTTTTTCAACATCAAAGATCACAAACCCAGCAAAATGACAAAGATCACATATTTGATGAACATGAAGATCACATTGTCGACAAGGCCCATAATTTTAACAATTGTATTGATTTCTTAGAAAATTTAAGTTTAAATTTAATCAATAATTAATTGAATATTTTGTATTTATTCTTTTTTGTATTTGGATAATGACTTAATTGGGGGGAGATAGCTCAGTTGGTACCGTCATGAGTGTCCAAACAGAAGGTCAAGAGTACAAATCCTGTGCGGATCAAAAAAATTCAAATGAGCGCCCAAATTATCTCTTGGTGTTATATTGAGTAAAACATCTACCTAACCTTGCTTGTGGTCATCGCAACGCTACTTTAATTTAATTTCCTTTAATTTTATATTTACTTCTCCAAATTATGAAGTTAATTCTATTCAATAAAATAAAACAATAATGACTTAAAATTAAAATAAACTTTGGATATCAATCTTATTTATTATTGATAAAAAGACATTTATAGGTGCTATTAAAAAAACTATGCTATCAATTTACATGCTATAAAAAAAAATTATGCTACCGTAAACCCTTGCAAAGAAACCCGTGGGGTAAAACCCGAAAATCGAGTTTAAGCCCGATTTTCGGGATTTAAAAAGATTTAAATAATATTTTTGCATTATCACTTTGGGTTCTAGTCGGTTATGTGAACATATGTTCACTTAACAGGTGATCATTTTATGTTCACGGTTTAAGTGATCATTTTATGTTGACGGTTTAAGTGAACATTATGTTCACCTAATATTTTTTCAACGTTTTGGTGAACAACAAATCAATATAGTTTTTTATAAATCAAAATTATGTGAACATATATACGTTTTGATGAACATTTTATGTAAGGTTGTGTGAACAAGAAAAAATTATTTAGTTTTGATATTATTTTTGAATATATACACAGTAAATATTTTGAGTGTAAAATCAAAAATTTTTACACTTTTTAGTGTAAAAAAAACTAAAAATATAAAATACACTTTAATATGCATAAAAAATACACATTTTTCTGTATAAAAATTACTTAAATGTAAAACTATTAGATAAATACACTTTAATCTGTAAAAATATACTAATTTAACTGTAATTGAATATCTTAAAATAAGTGTTTCGAGTTTTAAATTTGAAATTATTCAAAATTTATTTCTTTTTTGTTAAATTTTTTTATAATTTTAATTTATTTATTTTTAGATTTTTAAAAGTTTATTATAAAAGACCGCATCTGAGTACCAAGTAAACACTGTTAAAATTTATTGATACAAGTTTATTTAAGATAGCCGATATTAAGATACAACATCACCCTTCTTATTTCATTAAAATAAATTTAAATCAATTTTCATTCACCAAGTAATCAATTTAAAATATTTTAATTAAAAAATTTTAAATTCAATTTTTTTTAAGGAAACTATCAATTATCCTCAAAATTAAAAATAATAGGGATAACTCTAAAGTTTAATGCAAATAGAAACAATTTTCAAAAAATCGCTTTCATAATTTTCTATTTCCCTCTCAAATTATCAATCAACCGTTTTTTTTCTTGATCAAACAGCCAAAATTTTTGTATTTTTTTTGATTATTTATATTAATTTAAAATATTAATAATATATTATATTTTTAAAAATTATTAAATACATTTTAAACATTATATTATTTTTTTGTTTATTAATTTTTTTAATTAAATTTTAAATAAATAATTTATTTACATAATTGGCTTTGTATTTTTTAATTCACATTTACATGATAATTAAAAATATGAAACACAATAAACTGTAAAATTATTACCAACAAAAGTGTATTTAAATACACTTTATAGTGTAAAATGAGCAGTAAAAAGTGTATTTTCAAAATGTGTATTTATTTACACTTAAAGATGGGAAATACTTTTTTACAGCTAAATGTGTATTAAAATACAGTCAGAATATTTAAAGTGTATCTTATAGTTAAATATTGGAAATAAATAGACATAAAATGCATTATTGATGAAAATTTGAATTTTACCGATCACGTTGCTAATATCTGTTTGAAAGTAAATAAAAAACTATATTCAATAAAAAAAATTTTTTATCTAGCAACATCTGTTAAACTTCAATTTTTCAAAACATTTATTTAACCCAATTTGATTTTTGTTTGTCACTTGTGATATATATGTCAAAATCAGTCATTCAAAAACTATCGAATATGTTTTACGTTTGTCTCTATAAATTGTTTTATTTCAGTTTTGATAATTATAAAAGCTTATCTGATTTTAATAGACACTTAAACAATTATAAAATTTTTTCTTTTCAGCACAGACTGTCAAATAAGTTACTAATTTTTGGAAATACACTCTATTTTGTCAGTGGAGCTCCACCAATTTTAAGAGACATACTCAAAAAGACACAACTCATCAAACAAACAAATTATAATTTAAGAAATGAAAAATATTTGCATTCTCCAGTTGTTAATAACTCTCATGGCGAAAAAACTTTTGAATTTTTCTTTGGTAAACTTTTGAAAACAATCTCAATTAATGATAAAAGAATTTTACCTCGTCTCAAATCAATTAGAAACTTTATAATCAATAACAGTGATGAATTTTTAGAAATTTTTTTAAAGAATTTTCCAAAATTTAATGTAAAAATTATTCTACAGTAGTTTCCGACTATAATAAATCCGGTTATAAAAAATTTTCAGATATAGTAAATTTTTTTAAAAATACAAAAACATTTTATATGTTTATAATGTAAATTTATATGGCTATTATAAAACTACTTATAATAAATAATCGCTTGTTATAAACTTAATTGAGGAGACATTTTAAATTTTTTATGTGTAAATTTACTCGTTTAATATAAATTGGAGCTAAATAAATACAAAATCAAGGTAAAACATCTATAAAGGCGGGGTATAGAACAAAAAAATTATAAATTAGCTTTTATCAAATAGCATCATTCATCTGTATTTGTTATAAAATAATCAGAACTAATAGTTTTTTATAAACTTATCTCTAATTATCGCAATTAATTATACATATTATTGAATTTAATAACCCTCAACTATCGATTTGAATTATTTGATTGACAAAATACAAGAAAATTTTTTTTCGTTTTTTGTCTATAATAAATTCGTGTCTATAGTAAATAAAATTTCATGCAAAATAGAAGTTATTATAACCGGAAACTACTGTATATACTTATTTTAAAAATTTAAAAAATACAAGTAAAACTAATAACTTAAAGAAAGAGAAATAATAATGATATTAATTTGTATTTTTCAGTTTATGTATTTTATTTATATTATTTTTATATTAATTTCTTTTTTATCCTAATTCAGTGCAAGACTTTCTTGCGAACTGGGCACTAGCCTGTTGAATTTTGTAATTATATAAATAAAAATAAACAAAATTAAATTTTTATAAAAAAAGTTCAAATTAAAATTTATTTGAAATTAATTCAAAAATAAAACACAAATTTAAATGGGATAATTTTTCGTCTTTTATTTAAAAAATTCACACAATTTTCTAAATGAAACAATATTAAATAGTAAAAAAACTCAAAATATTTTTTTTGAAATATTTGGGGGTAATATTTGCAACCTCGATTAGAATATTTTTATTAAAACTAAATTACCTAAAAAACTGATTAAATTTAATTGCATTAAAAAAACAATATACTTTCGAATTGCGAAATACATAATGTTTTTTAATTAAAAATTCTGCAATGCTATCGACTTAACGTGGTACTCGTTTTTATTTTAAAATTTTTAAAAAATTCAAATAGTTTTTTTTTTAAGTACAGGTACAGTTTCCACTCGGTACGGGTTCAGTACGGTCACCAAAAATAATTTATAAAAGGTGAATTTTTTTAAGGAAAATTTCTTTTTTGTAGATATTATAAAGGTATAAAGGATACTCGATTATGCCATAAAAAATTAAATTTACCTGCTTGATCATTCAGGCATACTAAATAAATTAAAATATCACTAAAAAATTCAAATTGTTGAAGTTAAAGAGCTTTAATATTCAATAAAATGAATTTTATAATAATAATTTTTAAATTTTTTTAAGTAAAAAATTTTTTTAAAGTTAAATTAATTTCATTTAGTTTTTATGATGAATTTAATTTTTATCAAAACTGTTATTTAGAATTGTAAATTTAGGCGACATCTTTTTTTAAAATTTTTTAATTCACAATATTTAAAATTGAAACATTTCAAAATTGTATTTAAAATTTTATTAAAACACAAAAAATCATCCCAAATATTATTCGAGTTAAAATTTTAAATTTGAAATTAGAAGAAAATCAGATACAGTGAATTCTCGAAATTTTTTCGAATAATAATTAAATATGCTTTTGCTTTAAGAATTTCAAAATCCTTAAAAATGAAATTCGATTTCATCACTAACGAAAACCACTTAAAAAAGATGCTTCGTAGACTAAAGTCGAAGAGGCTTTTGGCTGGGTTTAATCTATAAAAAAAAAAGTAAAATGGGGAAAAAAAGCTTAACTTCGAATGTATTTCTAAAACAATTTTGAACAGAGATGGTTAATTTAATTTAACAATTTTTTTTTTTATACTTTTAAAATATATTTTTAATCGAATAATTAATCGATTTAATCGGCACTTTTTCATTAATCCGATTAAATTTAAATTAAAATTATAAAAAAAAAAATTGTTTAATGTTAAATTTAAAATTTTAACTTGAATAATATATATATTTTACATTAGTTATAATGAAAAAGAAGCGATAGCATTACTGTAGCATACCTTAACCACTACCATTACCCATTTATTTTTTTAAGATTAGAAATTTTGCCAAAAAATTTTTCCCACACACTCCATGTGTTTTTTGTAAATAAGAATAAGATTAAAAGCCCTACATAATCAATATTGCCAAATTCTTTTTTAAAGCCCTACATACAACGTGTAGCTTATGTACTTATGTAATTATTTAATTTTTCCAAATAATCAATCCTAATTAGACCTTAAACCTTAATCTAAATGCATTTTTATGTTATTTTTTTTTAAAAATTTAACTTTTGCATGAGTATTGAATCATTTTTTCAGTACTTAATTAATTCAAGCCAGAACTTCGCTCTAGCCTTTTTTCTGATAAAATTTATAAAATAAATATTCTAAATAGCCTGGCATCCAAAAAATTTGAACCTTCCTTCCCCCACTAACATAAGAATTATTTCTCTATCAAATGAATGTTTTCATTTTTCAATTAGCTGACCGGTTTGGGTTATTTTGTAAATAAAATAAAAAATAAAAAAATAAATTTTTCAATTAAGCCCAAATTGACATTTTTTAAATAGAAGCTATTCTTGCGTTTAAAATAAAATTTATTTTTTTAATTTTGTTTGTCTAACTGACAGGGTCTCTAATGAATTTTTTCAGTCAACTGCTACTTTGTACCGTAAACGATGTTAACTGGTCTAAATTTTTAATTGTAAGATGTGTGAGATATGAACCAAAAAAAAGATAAATGGTAAAATCTACCAATTTTAAATTTCAAAATAAATTAATAAGTATTTAAGCAAGCGATAGCCTAATATTAGAATAAGATTTATTTAATTTTATATGAGTGTTGTAAATCTAATTCTAAGGCTGTTAAAGAGACAGTTTCAACTTAATATTTAGAGGAAATAATAAAAGAATATTTTATATTTCACAATATTTATTTAATAATAAACCTTTTTAGAAATATTACAAAAAATACAAAAACAAAATTTAAGAAAACAAAAACAACAAAATAAATTTTAATTTTTGATTTTACTCAGTCACGACTCATTCAACATCTCCATATAACATTTGAATAACCTTGAATTGCTGTTAACAAACTTCTTAATAAACGAATTTCCAATGTTGAGTTTTTCGTTTAGGACGTTTTGTGATTTAGTTATATCAAGCTCATCACGACAATTTTGAATCTCGATTAGGTCGTTAAGCTTGTTTTGAAGTTGCTCAATCTCTAAGTCTTTAAGATCCACTAGTTTTTCAAGAGAATCTTTTCTCTCCTCTCTCCCTTCAAACAAGAACTTTATTCGATTAGCTTTTTTGTCAAGTTCGTCGTAATTTTCAACGGCAACTAATTTTTCAGCCATGACTATTTCAAGTTCGTTTTTAAGCTTATTATTTTCTACCTAACATTCACTAAATCGTGTTTTAAATTATTATAATCATTATCTAATAAATCAAATTGATCGGCACTAGACTCATTTTTTAGCCTTAATTCTAAATCATTAAACTTTTGTCTCTCTTGAGAACTACTTTGACTAATTGAATTAAAGTGACTAATTTACTTATATTGTCATCTTTGACTCTTAACTGTTTTAAACATAATTTTAACTTTTTTTCAATCTCAATTCTAGCCGATTTTTCTGTTTCTAATTCCTCAATTAAATCTTCATACGTGAGGATTTGTTCCAGAGGTTCTGGCTCAGGCTTTTGTACCTCAATAACTGATATTATACTTGAGTCACTATCTGAGTCACTATCATCCTTATCAGATACCTCATTATTATTAAATAATTCACTTCTTGTTTTTTGCGGATTTTCGAATAAATTAAGGTGACTAAGAGAAGAGCACACACTATGGTATTCGCTCGAATCACTAACAGTCTCACAGTAACTAGGAATTTCCGGTTTTTCAATATTTTTTTATCTAACGACGGCGCTCTAGGTAAATTGTTAACATCGGCGCAAATTTTTAATTTATGAAAATAAATTTTATTAAGACACTCAAGAGCATATTCGTGGTTCCAGTGTTTTTCGAACCTCAAAAAGCCGTAACAAGTTCTTAACGTTCTATATGTACCGTCATCTTGAGTATCAGAAATTTAAAAAACACGATCTCTCCTAATAAATCTTTGATACTTTGATCTTGAAAATAGTCTTTAATATACGACTTGAGTATACTTGCCAACAGACATGTTTACAGGTACTAAAAAACAAGAACTTACAAGTATTTTTCAAGTACAAGTAATACTTGTAATTTTAAATTTTTTTTTTGGCAAGTACAAGTAATACTTGTCCTTGTAAATTCCGTTTTTTATTAAAAAATTCATATAAAAAACGCCAAAAGACGAAACAGTTTTTGGCGTTTATTGCTAAAAGGCAAAAAATGCGTTTAAACGGGAAGAAAAACGCGTTTTTTATTTCCCGGGTAATCAACAGGCAAGTGCGCACATCTATTTCTAGACTGATTAACACGTTTATTCATTAAAATAAAAATAAAAAAAATTATTCTTTAAAAATCACCGTCAATTATGTCCTAATTTTTTGTAAAACTATAAACGGGAGTCTTGGTCTGAAAAGGAATGCTAATTTACTGTTTAGACAACACCAAAATAAAATTTCAAGTACAAGTACTTACTTGTACTTGCCAAAATAAGATTTCAAGTACAAGTAAGTACTTGTACTTGCCAAAATAAAATTTCAAGTACAAGTACTTACTTGTACTTGGGAAATTTTTTCAATTCAAGTAAAGTATTAGATAACTTGGTACATGCTACTTGTAAACAAGTCTGCTTGCCAATATGTAATGTTCCTTACATACTCGGTTAATATTTCTAAAATAAATGTCGTATATATCGTCAATAATAACAGTTTTAAAATTTAGATTTTATCTCTTAAAAAATTAAGTACAATTTTTTAGAGAACACTCTTTATATTTTAGATTTAATAATGTTCACAGTGAGTTTTACGGTTTATTTACTATTTAAAAAATTGACAACAAATTTTGTATTGATTTGTACAAATTAACTGATTTTGTACTGGTATTAAATTTTAAATAAATTCTGGTGTTAAAGACTTGATTTACCTAACTTACCAAATTAACAAATATAATTGAAAATTTTAAATTTAATTAGACAAAATAAATTTTGATAGAATTCACTTATTGCGTAATAAAAACCTTTTATATAATTTAACCTCACAGTATTTAAGATTTTTCAGTACTGTCCTGTTTAGCAAAAAAAAATTTTTTAATTTTTATTTTTTTAATATTTTAATGCCTTAGTGACTAAAAAAAAAAAAACAACAACACTTCTTCTTTGAAATATAAGTTTAATCTACACAAAAATTAAACTTATATTTCAAATTTTTAATTTTACCTAGTAGTTGAAAAATGCCTATTTAACGAATTTGAAATTTCATTAGTTAAATAACGTTACGCTTAAATATTCGTTAAATTGAAATGAAAAATATTTTTATTTTTATTTTGAATGAAAATAAAAAATTTTTGAATTAAGCGTGATTGCAAATTATGAAAAAAATATATTTTTTTTTTATTTTTAAATTAATATTTTTTTAGTTGTTTATTTTTTGTCTTATTGTTATTTTAAAAATTTTTATTTTAAATTTTTTATATATTTTCGGGCTTATTTACTTTTTAATAATTTTTTAATAATTTTTTTTATTATTTTATTTTTTAATTATTTTTTCATTTATTTTAAGACGCTCAGGTGGCTTTGTGTGTTGTTGATCTGCGTAAATTAATTGTTGGTGTTCTTGTACATTTTTATCCTTTTTTGACTTGCATTTTTTGAAATTTCACCATCACTTTGTTCGGTACTACTTGATTCACTTGACTCTTTTTCACTTTGTTCTCTTGATTCACTAGATGGCTTATTTTGATGTTGAACTTTTCATCTTGGATTGTTTAAGTCTTTTTTGTATTCTCTTTTTTTATTTGACTTTACTTCTGTCTCTTCAGGCTCTTCTTTAATTGATGGTAAAGTTATACCAAAGTGAAAATAAATTTTGAGTCTATCCTTATGTACTTGGAACATAAGAGCACGTTTACTTGATGAGAATTTGATAAAATTATCGCAATTATTCTCATTTTTTCTAACTATTTCGAATGGTCCGTGGTATTTTTGTGCAATAACCTGCCAGAGACCTTTTTTAATTTTGGATGGTTACATAAAACGAGATCGCCAATTTTGTACTCATGTTTTTTTATCAATCTTTCATGATTGATTTTAGCTTTATCCATACGGATATTTCTAATTTTCTCAGAAACACTGTAACTTAAGGTTAGCTTATTTTTCAATTCAGCTAAGTAATCTGAGGCAATAATTGGTAATTTTAATTCAACTTCTTTATTAAAATCTTCCATCACTGTAACCTCTTGGTTATTTTGATCGACTAATTTGAACTCATTCACAATTGGTACACGATCAAAATTTTCTAGACTTGGAACAATTGTATCAACAGGAATTATTGGTTTTCTGCCAAACATCATCTCAAATGGTGTTTGCTTTGTCGACATGTGTATTGTACTATTATAGGCAAATGCGAATGCATTTGAATTTAAGTCCCATTTTGATTTATCAACATCAATATATGATTTTATCATTGTTTTTAACGTTTGAATAGTGCGTTCACTTTGTTCATCGCACTGAGGGTGATAAGGTGTAGTTTTAAGACGACGTATGTCTAAAAAATCATAAACTATTTCAAATAGTTTAGACTGAAATTGTTTATTTGCATCTGAGAGTAAACTCTCTGGTACACAATAACGACATCACCATTCATTGACTATTTTATCTATTATTGAATGTGTTTTACTAATTTTTAACTGGTAAAATTCAACAAATTTTGTAAAGTGGCATATAACAACTTGAATATATTGATTGCCTCTACTTGTTGATTTAAAAGGACCAGCTAAATCAGTTGTAATTAACTGATTTGGTCGACAGGACTTAAATAAAGTAATTCAGCTTTATGTTCTTGTTTATTAGCCTTAACTTTTTGACAAACGTCGCATAATTTAATGCAAATTTTTTTATCGTCTTTTAAAAATGGTCGATAAAAACGCTCACTAATTTACCTTGAGGTTTTTGGGTATCCTAAATGTGCATTAAAAATAGACGAGTGTATGTGATCTACAAATTTTTGTACACTATTTTTAGGAAGTACAAATTATGTAATTAAATTGACATTGTGATCATCACTGTAACGGTAAAATGTTCCGTCCATAACAATTAAATTATCGTATTCTTTGTAAAGAATTTTACGAATAATATTTTCAAAAATATTTATTTTTGGCTTTTCATTATTTGAATTTTTTAAATTAATTAGCCATTTGATGTCTTCATACTCTAACTGATCATCAGTTAAACTTTTACTAACCTTATTTAAATGTTCTTCGGTTGCATTTTCACCATCTAATTCACTTTCAGATTTTAACTCGTGAATTTTTTCTTTATCAATAGTTGCAACCAAATTATCCAAATAATCTTTTGATTTACTTTCAATTCCATCATCTTCTGGGATTCTTGAAAAACAATCTGGAATTATATTTTCACGTCCAGGTTTGTAAACTATTTCAAATGAACACACACTTAGTCTTAATAACCATCCCTCCAGTCTTGGATGTGTATTTTTCTTTTTCATAATCCAAGTTAATGGCTGGTTCATTTTCCTAGGGGACACATTTGTCTAAAGAAATTTTTTAATTTCTTTTTTTAAGTGCTTGAATCACCTCTAAAACAATAATTAAATGGTTTTTTAATCCGAATTTTTCGGCATTTGTAAATAAAAAAGAGTCATCTAAATATGCTCCTAGTAATTTTAAATCTATAAATTTTGTCAAAGCGGTCTCAATGAATCGCTGAAATTTTGCTGGTGCAGTTTTGATGCCCATTTGCATTGACAAAAATTCAAAAATACCAAATTCACGAGAGGCACAAAAAACTAACCAATATTATTTATCTTTTTTGTTATAATTTTTTTTTTTTTTATTATTTGCTTTTATCCCTATTAATAATATAAAATAATTCACTGATACAAGTCCTGGTAACTCTCGTATGTAAAAATAAGTGCTAATTTATATTTATAAATAAACTATAAACTAAATTTATAAAAAGAATTAAATTTTTAAATAAATAAATTTTTCTACAAAATAAATTACTCTTATTTCTATCAAAAAAATAAATTACAACTTGTTTTAGAATTGATCTTAAATAAAAAAATTAAGAGAAAAGTTAAATATTTATTTTTTTATTATTAGAAAAATGGGGGACGTTGGGTCGATAGACAGAGCTACTCATCCGAGATACTTAATGACTGCGAACTCGACTTTAGACTACGACTTGGTTTGGAACCCCGAAACCAAGCGATACTTAACTTTGTTTTCTAATTTTAAATTGAATAAACAATTAAATACATGTACAAACAATTAATAGAATCTTTTTCTGTTTAAATTTCTTTGACTGGTATTTTATCCATTAAGCAACATTTTTCATCAATTATTTTCAAAACATTATCTAAAATTTGATTTAAATACCGTATTACCTTCTTTAAGAATGCCCCTTTTAATACCGAAAATTACATGTGTGATGCATGCACCTACATAGACTTTACAATGTTATAAAAAAAAGTTTAAAGATGCAACGAACCCGATGTGTAGTTTAGGGTAAAAGAGGGCGTTTTTAACCAAATATCCATTTAAAAACGCATTGTTTTTAATCGAAAACTCTGGATTGATGCGTCATTCTTATTTGAGCTAAAAAAAAATTTTTTTTTTTTTTTTTTTCT
>NTPY01000376.1:240484-255660 GCA_002922825.1 Brachionus calyciflorus | reverse complement strand
TTTTTTTTATAATTTTGCATTCAACATCTTACGATGTTAGAAAATTTCATCACTATGTGAGAATTGTACCTTAGACCTTTCGCTCCAAAGGACTCGACTTACACCACTCGGCCATGACCTCTATTACCCGAAATTACACATCGGGTTCGTTGCATCTTTAAACTTTTTTTTATAACATTGTAAAGTCTATGTAGGTGCATGTATCACACATGGAATTTTGGATATTAATGGGGCATTCTAAAACAAGGTAATACGGTATTTGAAATCGAGTAACCTCCAATAGCCATCTATTTAGAATGCTTTTATAAAGTTTAAATATGAATAAATTTCATCTTCACTTGATTTTATTTGATCTAAAAAATCGTTCGTTGTAAACTTTTTCGCCTCATTTTGTGCGTATGCTTTACCACTGTATAAATTTAATTCTAGTAAATTTTTTTAATTCTAGTTATTTTTTGTACTTTGGGTTTTTCTTTGGCCATTATGAAATAGAAATTGGACATAAATCATTAATAACTTACGATCAAGTGATATGGTAGAATTTATCCAAAAAAGTTAAGCTTTTCATTTCTAAAAAAAAAATAAAATTAAACATCTTAATGTCTGTACTTAAGTTTCATAGAAGATTTTATTGTGAAGCTACTACAGAAAGAATAAATTTCATAGGAACTCTAACACTTAATTGCTAAAGTATTCGTAAGGATTAACGCGGAAAGACTATAATTTGATTGATGTGTTAAGAAATTTATTTGTAAATTTTTCCTTTTTTCTATATAAAGCTCAAAGACTTTTCTATTTCGGATATTTTACGAAAATTTACCCTTTTTTAAGAAAATTTACGGGTAAAAAAGTGTAATTTTTACGTTTTTTTACTTTTTTTTTACTTTTTTTTGTTTATTCAATTTTCTCACTTTAAAATCTAAAAATTAACAAAAATCACCAAAAATAAGTAAAAAAGGACCTTTTTTTGGCCCTTTTCGGTTTTACGCAAATTTACGTAAAATTTCGTAATTTGACGTTAATTAACGTAATTTTACGGAATTTTCCTTTTGTAAATTTACGTAATTTTTCGTCAATTTACGTAAAATTTCGTAAAATTCTCGTGTCAAAACTATACTGTAAGAAAAACAAAAAGAATAAAAAGTACATTCTTTTCAAGTTATAAAGTTAAGTTAATTGAATTTCATTTCTTGTTTGAAAAAGTACAGCTTTTTTTTTCATCCTTTTTATTCATTGTCTTTAGATGAAAAAATCTTCAAATAAAAATTGTGTTTTGAAGCTTTTCAGTTTTTCTTGTGAAACTATAATATCTTCTAAGCACACAAAATTTGTGGTGAACAGCCATTTTAATTTTAAGTTTAATTATTATGGGTAACAGTGATTTTTTTTTGGGTCACAGGTTTTTAATTGTGGCTAAAATATAAGCTCAAATTATATTTAGTATCAAAAGATGATTTTTTTATAGGTGATTTATTTTATTTATAAGCAAGGACGCAATGATAAATCAAAGTCTTGAAAAAAAACTAAAGCAAAAAACTTATTGATACGTGATTTGATACGAGGATTTTACCAAAATTATCGTAAAAAACGGTTTTTTATCGATAATTTTGGTTAATTAACTTTTTTTAACTTTTGCGATTTTACCTTATTTTACGATAAATGTGGTAAAATCCTCGTATCAAATCACGTATCAATAAGTTTTTTTTCAAACAAAATAAAAATTTTGGTATATTATATTATATTCTTTTCGGTTGAAAAAAAGTCAGAAGCTGACATTTAATTCATTAATAACTTACGATCAAGTGATATGGTAGAATTTATCCAAAAAAGTTAAGCTTTTCATTTCTAAAAAAAAAATAAAATTAAACATCTTAATGTCTGAACTTAAGTTTCATAGAAGATTTTATTGTGAAGCTACTACAGAAAGAATAAATTTCATAGGAACTCTAACACTAAATTGCTAAAGTATTCGTAAGGATTAACGCGGGAAGACTATAATTTGATTGCTGTGTTAAGAAATTTATTTGTAAATTTTTCCTTTTTTCTATATAAAGCTCAAAGATGAAGTGTCGTTACACTCACTTAATTCATGATGTTGTTAGTTTTTAGGAACCTAGCCTTTTTAGTTGTTTGAAATTTATAATTAAAAAACTAACAATATGTTGCACACGGCTCTATTTATATTTTCTTATATTTAGACTCTTTTGTGATTACAAGAAGAAAAAGAAACGTTTAAATTATTCTTTTACTAAACTTCTGTTTATTTATTCTTACTAAGCTTTGGCTACCCAGAGTGGCCACTTTCATTAATTTAGATCAATAAACTGTCAAACATAAACTTAGTCTTTCATTTAAGTACGAGTACATACAACATTTCACTGGCCACGAGGAAAAAAAAATTAAAATGGGACTCGAGGATCAACTTATTCAACAGTTCGATGTCCATGATGAAGATGACAGGAACCGAAGATGGAAAGAATGGACGTCAAAACTTGACCGGTATATTTCAATCAAAGGGGTAAAGGACGATAAGGTGAAAAAAGACTATTTGTTTTTCTTGGGTGGTAGTGACTTAGAACGAAATTATAAGCAATATGAAAAAGCGGAAGACACGTTCGAGAAAATAAAAAAGACCCTTGAGGAACATTTTACACCAAAATATGATCCAAAAGTACATATGCTTCAGTTTAGGGAGCTACACCAACTCCCTGGAGAACCCTTTGAAGAGTTTGTTTCAAGACTCAGAACTAAAGCAAAATCTTCTGCTATTAAAGATGAAGACGATCAATTATGGATTCAGATCCTGCAAAGATGTTCGTCGGAGACTTTGAAAAGAAAGGTTCTTGAGTCTACGACGGAAATCAGGTTAGAAGATTTGATAAAAATGGGTAAGCTGGAAGAGAGTGTTAATGTCCAATTAGAAGAGTTCAAGAGATTCAACGATTCCATTAGTTCAAAAACAGAAATAAATCGTGTCCAAAACAAGAACAAAACTGAAACAAGAAAGAACAATTTGAAAGATACCAGAGAGGGGTCAAAAGAAAAGTAAAGTTTTAGCTGTGGCTTGAAATATCCTCATGAAGGTGACTGTCCAGCAAAAGAACGGAAGTGTAACAATTGTGAACGGTCTAATCATTTTGCCAAAGTATGCAAAAATGGCAAGAGTTCTGTTAAACAAATTGAAACTCATGATGAATATGAGTATTCAAGTGGTAATATATGGAGAGTGATGATGAGAAAAGTTTCAAAATTTGTTAACAACGTAATGATGCCGATCATTTGTTTGTTCATTTGTGGATCAAGTATCCGTTTCGGGGTCGACACCGGGACTGATGTTAATATTATAGATCAAAAAACATACAATCGGTTGAGATTTAAGCCCAAATTGGTAAAGACAGACACTTGTTTGTATGGCTATGGGTCTAAAAATCGATTAAGCATAGTCGGTAAGTTCAAGACTAGAGTTAAATACAATAATGAGTATAGAAATGTCATGTTTTATTTGACGAGTGGAGATTTTGGAAATTTGTTAAATTATGAAACATCGATTCTTCTTGGCATTATTAAGCCAATAAACATGATCAATGCAATCAAGATAGATAAGAAGATAGAAAAGTTGAGGTCAAGTACAGGTCACTGTTTTCAGGTAGAATTGGTAAATTGAAAAACCATGAAGTGGAGTTGCATATCGATGAGTCGATAAAGCCGATTCAACAAAAGCTTCGACCAGTACCATTTCATTTGAGACCTCTAGTAGAAAAGGAAATCAAGAACATGCTCGAACAGGATATAATTGAGCCAATACAAGGACCGACGCCTTGGGTGTCGCCGATCGTACCTGTGCCTAAACCCGATCGGCCAAATGAGATACGGATTTGCACAGATGCCCGTGAGGCAAACAAAGCAATATTGCGCTCAAGACACTCGTGTCCAACGGTTGAAGATTTAGCTGTAAAATTGAACGGGGCAAAATACATTTCGAAGTTTGACCTGAAGTCTGGGTATAATCAAATCATGCTACATGAAAAATCTCGCTATATCACCGCTTTTTGTACCCACCTTGGAATTTTCCAGTACAAGCGGTTAAACTTTGGGATAAACGCAGCTTCTGAAATCTTTCAGAAAATTGTTGAACAAGTTTTGTCCGGAATTGATGGTGTATTAAACTTCAGCGATGACATTATAGTTTTTGGATCATCTAAGACAGAACATGACCAAAGGTTGAATTTAGTGCTCAAGCGATTAGATGAATCTGGACTCACTGTTAATGAATCCAAATGTGAATTCGATTTTTTCGGTCTTCAATTTTCTCAAAATGGAATTTCAATAGAGACAAAAAAGTTTGATGCTTTGATGAATGCAAAAGCTCCAAAGACTGTTGGAGAAGTAAGAAGCTTATTAGGTCTTGCAAGTTATTGTGACAGGTTCATTCCCGACTTTGCAACAATCACAGAGCCACTAAGAGAATTGGTAAAAAAGAAGAGCCAATGGAAGTGGGAACAAAAACAAGACGAAGCACTGGCAAAGCTTAAACGGTCTATATGCTTAAATGCTTTAAGCTATTTTGATCCAAAACTTCGAACTGAACTAACAGTGGATGCGAGTCCAGTTGGTTTAGCGGCAGTCCTAGCCCAGTATGATCCTGCTAAACCAAATGAGAAACGGATAGTAATGTTCGCTAGTCGTAGTTTAACTGAAGTTGAAAAAAGGTATTCACAGGTCGAACGTGAGGCTTTGGCTGTGGTATGGGCGTGTGAAAAATTCCATGTTTACATATATGCAAAAGAATTCGACATTATAACCGACAACAAGACGGTAGAACTTATATTTGGCAATCCGCGATCAAAGCCAAAGGCTCGAATCGAAAGGTGGTGCCTTAGACTGCTACCATATAAGTTTGTTGTAAAGCATAAAGCAGGTGATTTCAATATATCAGACTATATGTCGAGAAACCCGTGTGAATCGGCAGATAGAATGAGTGAAAAATTAACCGAATCATATATTAATATGGTCTGTTCGATGGCTATTCCAAAAGCAGTTTCGAGATCCCAATTAATACAAGTGACAAAAAACGATCCGGAACTGATTGAAGCGGCTAAGAAGATAAAAGGTCAAAAATATAAACTAGACAATTTGTTTGAAAGAATAAAAGGCGAGCTTTCAATGTCAAATGATGGCCTTATTCTAAAAGGAAGCAAGATCGTGGTGCCAATTAGACTAAGAAAACAAGTTATCAGGATTGCTCATGGTGGACATCTTGGAATGGTTAAAACCAAACAGCTTTTGAGATCACATGTATGGTTTCCGTCAATGGACTCGGAAGTAGAACGGCTGGTAAAAAGCTGCCATAAGTGTCAAATTAATACAGACGCGACGAAATATGAGCCTTTCAACTCTTCTGAGATGCCAGACGGTCCATGGTCATTGGTTAGTGTTGATTTTTATGGACCACTCAACTGTGCAAATATCTGATGGTATTGGTGTGCGAATACTCAAGGTATCCTCTAGTGAGAGTTATTTCAAGCACATCAGCCATTCCAGTGATACATGCATTAAATGAGATTTTTGCGATGTTTGGCATACCGGCTAAAGTAAAGTCCGACAATGGACCCCGATTCAACTCGCACAAATTTAAGGAGTTTGCTAACCAACAAGGGTTTGAGCATAAGCGAATTACCCCATTGTGGCCTAGTGCGAATGGTATGTGCGAAAGGTTCATGCGGAACCTTGGCAATATTATGCGAAACTCTTCGTCAAGCCAAAAAGATTGGGAATTTGAATTGACTGAATTTTTGAGGAATTGGTAGGTGTAGGTGGTATTGAAAGGGACTCGAATGAAGAGTTGCATAAGAAATCTGTCGAGAATGATAAAGAATCAAAAAGAAAGTCGAAGAGTTTTAACGACAAGAGACATAAAATCAGAAATAGCACTTTTAAAGTTGGTGATTCGGTTCTGCACAAGTGGAGAAGGTTCAATAAATCAGACACACTTTATGATCCAGATCCGTATGTGATTAAAAGTGTAAATGGTTCAATGATCACGATTACTAGAGGCGGCAAAGAGCTGACCCGTAACTCATCCTTTCTCAAGAAATATAATACACCTAGCAACTTTGATAGGAGCCAAGTGTTAAATGACCTTTTGTTTGAAGACTTGGAGCACATAGAAAGAGTGCTCCAAGTCTGAAACAAAAGAAGATTTGAAAGGAGAACAAGTCATGGAAAAGAGTGAAAGTTCAGTAGAGGGAAACTATGAGAAGGAACCAGAGGGAAGTGAAACGGATTAAATTGGAGAAAGACCCAAGAGATCGACGAAAAAACCAGATTTCTACGGTGACCCGGTGGCGCATAGTACAAGGAAATACTTAAAGAAGAAGTCAATGGGTGCAAATAACCAAGAGAGCTTTTAGTTAAATTTTTTATTTCTTTTTTTTATTTGCTTTAGTTTTTTTTCTATTTTTACTTTTGTCTACTTAAATGTTTTTTTATAAAGTTCAGGGAGGATGAAGTGTCGTAACACTCACTTAATTCATGATGTTGTTAGTTTTTAGGAACCTAGCCTTTTTAGTTGTTTGAAATTTATAATTAAAAAACTAACAATATGTTGCACACGGCTTTATTTATATTTTCTTATATTTAGACTCTTTTGTGATTACAAGAAGAAAAAGAAACGTTTAAATTATTCATTTACTAAACTTCTGTTTATTTATTCTTACTAAGCTTTGGCTACCCAGAGTGGCCACTTTCATTAATTTAGATCAATAAACTGTTAAACATAAACTTAGTCTTTCATTTAAGTAAGAGTATATACAACATTTCAAAAGACTTTTCTATTTCGGATATTTTACGAAATTTTACCCTTTTTTAAGAAAATTTACGGGTAAAAAAGTGTAATTTTTACGTTTTTTTACTTTTTTTTTACTTTTTTTTGTTTATCAATTTTCTCACTTTAAAATCTAAAAATTAACAAAAATCACCAAAAATAAGTAAAAAAGGACCTTTTTTTGGCCCTTTTCGGTTTTACGCAAATTTTTATTCTTTTTGTTTTTCTTACAGTATAGTTTTGACACGAGAATTTTACGAAATTTTACGTAAATTGACGAAAAATTACGTAAATTTACGTAAAAATCGGTAATTTTACGTAATTTGACGTTAATTAACGTAATTTTACGGAATTTTCCTTTTGTAAATTAACGTAAATTTACGTAAAAATACCGATTTTTACGTAAATTTACGTAATTTTTCGTCAATTTACGTAAAATTTCGTAAAATTCTCGTGTCAAAACTATACTGTAAGAAAAACAAAAAGAATAAAAAGTACATTCTTTTCAAGTTATAAAGTTAAGTTAATTGAATTTCATTTCTTGTTTGAAAAAGTACAGCTTTTTTTTTCATCCTTTTTATTCATTGTCTTTAGATGAAAAAATCTTCAAATAAAAATTGTGTTTTGAAGCTTTTCAGTTTTTCTTGTGAAACTATAATATCTTCTAAGCACACAAAATTTGTGGTGAACAGCCATTTTAATTTTAAGTTTAATTATTATGGGTAACAGTGATTTTTTTTTGGGTCACAGGTTTTTAATTGTGGCTAAAATATAAGCTCAAATTATATTTAGTATCAAAAGATGATTTTTTTATAGGTGATTTATTTTATTTATAAGCAAGGACGCAATGATAAATCAAAGTCTTGAAAAAAAACTAAAGAATTAAAATAACTTTCAGCTTCAATTTAAGTACTTTTTAAAAGACTTTATGATAAATTTAAGCAGAATAGACAAAACGCCCTTGAGTTAATTTAATAAATTTTTATAACTAATTTCATCTTCAATAAAAAAGCGCCTTTTAGTTTTTCAATTGTATGCTAATTAACTTCAAATTTCAAACCAATTTAAGTAAAATGAAAAAGCGCGTAATATCAACCCAATTTAATATCAGAAAAACTAATAAACTCCACCCATTCTCGTATACAAATCTTTTAACATCGCGAAGATTTTTGGTCCAATACAATCATTGAAAATTCAAAAGCTAATTTATATATATTTAAATATAATTAAATATAATAAAAAAGGATACAAAAATTATTTATAAAATTGACTACCCGAATAAAATTCTAAAAATAAATTTAATTTCAAATAGAATTAAGTAAAAAAAATTAAGTTATTCCAGGTTTTAGTATTAAATTTAAATTATCATAAAGAAAATAAAACGTTAAATTATTTCTTTTTAAGATATCAATTTGATAAAAAATATATTTGACTGAATCAACCAGTCCTTTATTTTCTGATCTATACATATCTTCAATTAATTCGATAATGAATTAGTTGAAGAATACAATCGAAGTCTTGAATATTAATGTTGAGTTTCTCTTCCAAAATTTTTATTTGTCTAGTAAACGACGAGTATGAACGACTAATTACCGTAGGTACTTTTTTTATTTCCATAAAGAGGTCTTTAGATAAATTGTTGCAAAGTATTTGCTTAAGGAAAAAAAATTTATGTTTAAAATAAATCTGTGAGACTGATTCCAGTTTTAAGACTTCATATAATGGTTTAGTAAGTTAGTACTTACTAATACTAATTGTATTTTTAACTAAAATATTTTGCCTGATACGCAGTTCTTTTAGTTTTGTTTCATTTAAGTATAAGATGTCGAACGAATATCTCAAGATAGACTGAAAATATTGTTTAAATAAGTAAGCGACTGTAGTTGGCCTCATATTTCTTGGTTTACACCCAATAGTGTATAAAGAAAACATACTTTTTTCGACGTTTCTCATTTTTTCATCAATAAACTTATTTATAAAATCTTGATTACTGAAGAAAGACCAAGATAAATAATACCATTCTCTTCTGGTATTTACTTATTACCAAGTTTGTATTCTTCAACTAATTCATTTTTCTGTGTAGAAAAGGAGAGATAAGACGATTTTTCCGCATTAAATTCAATCTTCCATAAAATTGAATATTCATGAATTTTGTTTAAAAGATGCTGAAGATGGCTTGATAAAGGGGATAATAATATAATATCATCACAACAAGCAATTATTTACACATTAATATTACCAATCTTTGCTCCTAGGTTTAGTCGATTAGATCATTTATATATAAATTAAATAGATATAATATACCTCCTTGTTTAACACCCTTTGTTATTAGAAATGGGGCACTCGTTTTTTTATTAAATTTAATACAAATCTTTGATAAACTTTAGTATTTGTAAAGAATTCTCCATATACTATCTTCTATCAAATTTATTAATTTAAAGGAAAGACCATCTCTCCACATTTTATCAAAGGCTTTACTTGCATCTAGACTCGCAATATAAAATTTGGTTTTACGCTCTCTGTAATAATTAAGAGTCTCGTTTACTATATAATATGCATGTTTGCATGATGTTTTTTTCTTATATCCAAATTGGTTTGGATGAATTTTATTTATAAAATTCATTTTTAATAATAAAAGAGATTCGAATAGAATACTTAGGACGTTAGAAACAGAAATAGGCCTGAAGTCCGATGGAACACACGTTTTACCTTTTTTAGGAATTGATGTTACCATTGATACATTAAAATTCTCGGGTAGATAACCTATTTTTATAGCAGTATTAAAAAACTATGTCAATATAAAAGTTAAAAATAAAAACTTCCCTTTTTCTTAAAGTTTCTAGCTAAATTTTCTTTTCGCCTGATAAAGTTCAATAACAAAATATGTTAAGATAATAATGTCTACCAAGAAAAAATTATGAAACTTTGAAGTTACACCTTATAAATGCAATATATCTGCAATTTGTGCAAAATTCCAAAATTCGATTTTATTTTATTTAATTTTCTCTAAAAATGAATGTTGGATAATTGAATTTGTTTGATTTTTTTGATATTGAATTTAAATAAAAAATTTTTCATCTTGACTGATTATGTACTTAAATCTAAATATTCATAGAGCAAAAGTAATGAAAAAATTTGACTTCATTTAAGAATAATTTATAAAAGAAAATTCTATAAAATCGAATAATGGAAAAACGAATTATATTTAATTGAATTTTCGAATTGGTACAAATTGAAGATATATTTCAGACTAATCTTTAAGGTGTAACTTCAAAAGTTTAACAAAATTGCATAATTTTTTCTTTTCAGACATTATTTTTCTACCTTTTATAAGATTTTGAATATTTTGTAATTGTAAATGGTAAAAAAATTTAAAATGCCACTTTTTTGATCCATTTTGTTAAATAAATAAAATAATTTTTCTTAACCCGGTAGGGCACGCAGTCCCCAACATAATATGTTTAACAAACTGTGAATGCACTTTTTTCACAGATCATTCAGAGGGTAACTTATTTTTTAAAGTGCGGCACCAAACTTTGCTAATTGAATTCTGTACTAGAAATAAATTGACTTCTTAAAAATGCAAGGATACACCTTATTTGTGACTCCAGTGTAATTTAAATATTATTAAAAAAAGCTTTAGATTTTTTTTAATATTATTAATATCTAAATTAAAAAGTAATTCTCTTTGACAAAGCACGGAAATTACAAAAAAAATTTTTGGAAAAATTTTAAACGTCTTTCTTTTTTAAAGATAATGTTTCAAGTATTTGATTTTCATCGAGATGATGTATCTCTTCGATTACGATATTTAAGATCGCTAAATCATTAAGTCTTTGTTCTTGCACTGTGCTTCTTAAATATGTACTTAGTCTTCTTAAAGAAGAAAATGATCTTGTTGAATTTGCATATGCTATCGGAATACTCAAATAAATTCTTTATAGAATTGTAGTATTAAAAAATATTCTGTCTACATTCGTGTTTAGAATTAGTTCTCATAGTTTTTCCGGTTCGTCTTCTCTTTGTAAAATATTTATACCAAAACCCAAATTTTTCAAAGCGAAGCTTTGTAAATGTTAGGCATCAAAATGTGAGACTTTGAGGAAATTCATTAAATCTAAAAATAAGAGTTTCAAACAGAGTTTTTAAGGCTCGAAGCTGCCCAAAAATCAAGTTAAAACAAAAAAAGCTATTTTTTACACATTCTTATAACTAATTGAAAAATTAGAAAAGTTAATTAAAAAGTCATCTTTTACTTTTTTTTAAAAAGGAATATTAGTGCGTTTTGAGATAGGAGCTATGCGACCATTACTTGCTCTTATAATCTAAATTGAAAATAAGGGATATATCAGAAAGAAAAAAAAATTTAGGCTCCTTCTTTGACATACCAATTCAAATTAAATGGTTTTTAATATTTTAATACAAAATTAAATTAAGTAAAATATTTACATCTTAAGTTTGAATCAATATATCAAAGCGAAGTGGTCGAAGAGGTGAATGAGTTGAAAAAGATACAAGACCAAAATAAAGAAAAGGAAGAAAAAAATTCAAATAAAGAAATAAAAAGGTACATTGTTTTGTCTTACGTAAGTTCAAAAAGTGAGAATTTTTTTTTGAAACTAAAAATTTTAGCGGCATAAAACTTCCCTCAAGTCGAATTTAATGTTGCATTTAAAACACGAACAACAGTTGGAAGCACAATCGCTTGTGATTTACAATCAAAATGTAATTCATGTGAAGCAAGTTAGATTGGAAAAACTGAAAGGTTCTTAGAGCTTAAAAAAATATTAAGTATCAGGAATAGCCTTATAAAAATTAAGGTCTAAATAATTGTCCTAAATCATGTAAAAATTATTTAACAAAGCATACAAATTTATAACGTAGGCTAAAATATTTGCTGATGAACTAAATAATTTTGATCATTTTTAAAGAATTTAAAATTAATAAAACGTAAATTTATTGATTTATATATTAATAAACGAAAAAATGGGATTGATTTTCTGGCTAGCTGGTTTCTGGTAATTCGGACCTAAAATCAAAACAATTTAAAAATTTTTACTAAAAGAGACTTTAGGTTTTGTTGATTTAAGTGATTTTAGGAATTTAGTAATATGTAAATTTTAATTTGTTTGTTTATTAATCAAAAAAAAAAAAAAAATTTTTCTATATGAACAAGTTTTTACAAATTGAGAAGTGCTTCGTGTAAAATATACAATCGTTTTTTTTTTAATTTGATTTCAAATAGTGCTCATTTTTTGAATATTGGTAAAACATTAGGAAATTCTTAGGGTAAAATAAAAGAAATAGAAGAAACATTTTACATTTCTTCCAAATTAATTTTGAAGTTAAATCTCGAAATTTCTTTCTATTGATTGTAACTTTTGATATTCAAATTATTAAAACTATACTTTAAAAAAATTAGAGAAAAAAAAATTAAATCGTTTTGCTTGATAAATGAATAATTATTTTTTTTTAAATTAAAAACTTATTTTACATAACGAGTCTTTTCCGTATAAAATTCACTTAATTTATTGGCTAATAGTTTCTCTATATTAGTAACATTTCCATAATTACTCATTGTTGTAAGAGTATTTGGTATATCACTAATTATATTTTGAACAATTTTAACTTCGTTGTTTTTCATTCGTTGATACCTCTCATTTGGATATTCGTTTTTAATATGAAGCGACGAATTATTTCCGTATAAATTCTTAAACTCACAATTTGGATCTTGACAATACCACGTTTGCTCTCTACTTACATTCTTAATTTTCTGATCGATCTTTTTAAATTCGTTTCTATCTAAGCTCTCATCAAAAACACTTGACGATGATAAATTTAGCGCATTTATTAAATTATCTGTATTTTGTTTTGGCTCATCAAATTTTGTCTTATTTTCGACTAAATGTACATGCTCAACGGGCTTATAAATGTTATTTAATCGAAATTTACGAGACTTTCTAAGGACATAATTAAAATTATTATGCGATAAGGCTTTATTGTTTATATCAGGAAGACTCATTTTGGTCGGCGAAGTTGATTCTTGATTTTTTTTTGTTCGGATCATTAAATTTTTATAGCTAGTATTATTTGAATTTTCAGTATTTTTCTTTCGTCTATAGGCAGAAAATTTTTTAAGACCAGGAAAATCTTCTCCGTCTTTTACAAAATCATTTTTGGAAACCATTTCTTCTTTTTGTTGGTAATTATTTGATACTGAATTAACATCCCTAATTGAATCACCTTTTAAAATATCCTCATTTTGCGAGGGTATCCTCAAGTCATCTTTTTTAAAAATTGGTGTTAAATCTTGAGACGTTACTAATTTATCTTTTTGGAAATCCTTAAACTTCTTTGTTTTATTAGATCCATAACTTGATTGAAGTTTAGATCTCAACAAGTGCATTTGCGCAATAATTTCAGCATCTTTTACTGGCTCGTAAAAACGAATATTTTTATTAATTAAAAATTTTCTTTGATTTAAAAGCTTAGCTAAATTAGTATCGTTGCCAATTGTTGACGAATGAGTGGAGGATGTTGACAAATCAGGTTTCAAGTCGTCAAATAAATCCTTTTTAAATGGATTTAAAGCTACAATTGTTGTATTATAATTGAAATTCGAAGGTCTATCCGGTGAATTTATTTTGCTTCCTTGAATATGATTTGCAATCATTTGTTCAATGGCTTCGTACTTTTTGAAATTTAAGTTTATTTAAACATTAAAAATAATTAGAAATATTTAAATTTGTTCATTTGTTTAATGTTATATCAAAATTGCTTAACAACGTTTAATAGATTGGTACAAAAAAAAGAAAGCAAAAATAATAACAGAAAGAAAATAAAAACATTTTTTAATATTTAATTAGGAATATTTGTCGATTGCTCAATTATTTATTAGGGTTATTTAAAAATAAAAAAAGAAAATTACAGCAATTCTTAATGGCTTCAAGTAACTTTCTCTTTCTCAGTTTGAATCAACATTCCCTGTTGGTGTTTTTTCTTGTTTTGTCGGAAATACTTTATTTATAAACTCAATAAAATAAATTTTTTAAAAGGCAGAATATTTTTTGTTCAGGTAAGATCTGTAGGTTGTTAGAATTATGAAAAAAAAAACATATGTAAATTATTGAGTGTTTGGTTATAAATCCAATTGTAAATCAAAAAATCATTAGATTTGGATCTCAATTGGATTTTAAGATGTTTTATTTGAAAGGTAGATATTTAATCGGAATCTTAAGTCAAGTAAGGAAAAATTTATAAAATAAATTCGGTTAATTAGTATTTTATAAAGATATAGAGTTTAATGTTTATTTATTATCGACGAGAATAAAAAGTATAATTTAAGATTATGAAACTGTTTGATTGTTAAAATTTAGTATAACGCCCTGATTATCTCAGAATTTGATTTGTAATTTTCATATACCGTATAACCTTGTGCGGTATTGCATGCATTTAAACTCAAATTTAATTTTAAGCGCATAAATTGCGTACCATATCCCCCATGTTAACCTAATCCTATTGATTTACCCATGTATTTATGCAGTCTCTTTGGTTTTAAACGCGGCTTTTAAAACCAAAGAATTATAATTTGATATCGCGAGTTTAATTAATACAAGAAGACCCGATTTTCTTATACCTTTACGGTCCAAACCGGTTTTTTAGTCCCTTCAATCTTTTTTACAGCTTCATGACTAGATTTTTTTTGAAATAAATGATTTTCACTTAATTAGGTTTTTACTAAACCTTATAAGCTATTTTTACTACGTTATTGAACAGATTTAAAAAATATAACAACTAATTGGTCCACTTTTTATTAAAATACTCGTCACATTTTTCAAAGTTCGCTGCTTGGTAAACTTTTTTTTTGATTTTTTCACTTATATTCATTTTTGATCATTATATCAAAATTTGCGTTCTCCTTTAACCGTTAGGACCTTATATGAGAGTCCTAATCTGTAATTCTATTTTATGGTTATCCCTAAAATCCGGACACGGACACACGGACACGGACAGCCGGACACGGAATTTCACCTATCTAAAATCCGGACCCGGACTGAATTTTTTTGAAATACTAAAATCCGGACACGGAATAACTATGTCTAAAATACGGACACGGAATTTTTTTTTAAACACTAAAATCCGGACACGGACTGATTTTTTTTAAAAATTAAAGTACGGAATTTAAAAATAAAAAATTCATGCAATTGTTAAAAATTAGAGTTTGCAATCAATTTAAAAATCATTATTTAGTCAACGCAGAATCCGTCACGGCAAGTGTTCTAAATATTGATTTTTTGTTGCATGTCAAAGTTTTACTTAAAAAGTGAATTCTATTTTGTTTTTCATTTTAGAT
>NTPY01000376.1:223417-240382 GCA_002922825.1 Brachionus calyciflorus | reverse complement strand
ATCTGTAATTCTATTTTATCCCTATTTTATTCAAAATCTTTTTTGAAAATATTGATAAATTTTTTGTTTTCACAGATTGTCTTTATCAAAAAACCCTTTAATTCATAAATTATGAACTTTAAAATCCTTTATTTTATTTTATACTCTCTATCTGAGAGTCATTCCCGATACCCAGAATTTATTAACGAATTCAATGATCATGATGATTTAGAGGAAAAATTTCGTTTATTAAAAATTTTAGCATTGTTTATTTAAGTTTTAATAGAAGTAAAAACTTAAATTTTCAATTTTTAATTGTTTTAAGTTTGATCTAAAACTTAAATATTTTACAATCGAAATTGGTCAAATAAAACACAAAAAATCCGTTTGGTTCTTTAAGTATTTTTTTTTCCTGAAAAAAGTTTTTAAAAATGATCCATATTGAGCGAAAGAGGAAAATTTTTTGAAAATGCATTTCTGATTGGTCAATTCAAGCATGTGTATATCTTTTTTAAGCTAAAGAATAAAAAATATTGCAATCTTATAAAATTTTCTTCTGTTCTATTTATTTCGCTCAATATGCAAATTCATTTTTTTAAAAAGGTTTCCCTATTTTAGATAAGCTAGAAAAAGATTGGGTCCCAGCATTTTTTTTTCGACAAATAAATAACTTTTAAAGACAAAAACGGGTCGAAAAAAACTCGCCGGGCCTTTGAGTGTTAAAAAATATGTGTTGATGCTGGATTTATTCTTAAGGACGAGCGTTAATTAAAATGATTAATAAAAATTTTAAAAAATATTTTAAAATTATGCTCGTCCTTAAAAACAGATGCAACATCAACATATATTTTTTAAATAAAGATGTGAAAAAGTGGATGAAAATACTGATATTAATGGGATATTGAGATAATCCTAGGAATAGATACAAAAAAAAATGTTAAAATTATATTCATATAATAAAAAACATTAAAAGCGGTTAGATGACGTTAGATAACGTCAAATAGCGATAGTTACAAGATAGTCGCCACCACTGTAAATTTCGAAAGAAAAATGTGTCTAAAGATGCAATATTTTAGTAAATTATCAATTTTTGGAGGCTAGATTCTCCTTTGTGTTGCAGCGTTTATACATTTTTTTATGATCGCCGATCTTCGATATTTTTTGACCTTAGTCGATGATTTTATCGCCCGAAAAATCGATACTATAACTCTTGGACTCATTACTGACCTAAAGTTGTTTAAGGTTCAATTAATTGCTGTCCTTTTTTGAAATACTTGACGTTAGAAAAATTGGATCAAAATTAATTTCATCCCCATTAAATGATTCTTTATAAGAAATCATGGGGAAAACGAAAACGAAAAATTGATCGCGATATAATTGAAAGATTTAGATTTTAAAAAACACACTCGATTTATCGGAATCGATGGACTAGCTCTCTCTCAGTCTTTTTATGCTTGCAGATTACAAAAATAATGATGAAAATCGAGTTTTCGCTTTACATTTCCATAACATTAGTGAGGAGTTTAAAAAATTATCTATCTATATTAAATTAAAGTAAAAAACGTAAAAATTATCAAAAAAATCATACCTTTTTCTTCCTAAAAAAGATTGAATAAAATACTAATTCATCAAAAATTCTTAGATAATTTCTCTAAACCATATTTTTTTTTCAAAAAATAATCAACCATATGCTTAATAGAATACGATTGAATAAGATGTTGTTAAAAAAATAAACTTAAAAACATTTAAATAGAAATTTTGTTTTTGATTAAATAAGAATTCTTAAGTACCAAAAAATTAAATTGGTTGTATTTTTCATTTAAAGCTTTCTTTTTATTGAAAATTGAAGCTTTTTTGTATTCATTCGTGGCTTTAAAGTTTGTATTCAAATATTTGTACGCTAAAATTCAAAAGTCGTATTGTAAATTAATAATAAGTAAATTAATAAAAGCTTGGAAAAATATTTATTTTCAAATTCTTAAAAACAATTACGTCAAAATATATAGCTTTTCTACTCGATTTATTAATATTAACCTTTGCCGGATTTAAAAAAAAGTGTTGTTTATTCTAAAATTAAAACTTCAGGTTGAGCTTAAATTTTAGGAACAAATAGAATGCTTTTTAATTTAAAAAAAATGTAATTTCAATAAGGATTTGCATAAATTCCTATTAGGTAAAATAGCGTAAATAAAAGCGTTTCAGACATATGTTAGATTTTGCAGTACAAACTTTTATCATACCGAATTTTTTTTTAGGTATTATTAACTTTTTTACATTTTACATTTACAAAATACTCAGAATCTCATGACAAAAATTCAGGGAGATTATAAAATAAAATAAAAAATATTTTTGTATTTTATATTTTCCCTCTAATCGGATACCTGAAAAACAGACAACCTCCCTCCCTTTTTTTTTTTGAAAAAAAGACACTCTGGTAATTTTCACAAAGAGGCATGCCTAAATAACCATAAATATACCAAAATGTTTCTTTTTTCATAAATTTTTCAAAAAAAACTTTTTTTTTTTACAATATTCGTAAATTTATATTTTTTGCGCCGAAATAAACTTTTTTATAGCTAATTGGCAAATTATTTCTGCAAAATGTTGCTTACTGCTACAATTTTGTACTATCCGTAAAAATTGGTCTGCAAAAACTGAGCATTTTAAATTTTTAATTTTTTAATAGTGTGCAATTTTTACATAACCACACAGTTGTTGCAGACCATTGTTTTCGGATAGTACAAAATTGTAGCAGAAAGCAACAATTTGCATAAATAATTTATCAATTAGTTATAAAAATTTATTCAAGTTATAATCAATTAAAATGAGTGAATTGAAATGAACTTCATACAGTCCACATAACCAGAACTTTTTAGAATTAGTTTAGTTGATCCCTAAAACCTAATTTATCATCTCTTCAACAAATTTAAGCTGTTAAAGGATAAAATCTAAATCAACAATCATGAACTTAGACAAATTAACGAAAATTAATAGCCAAATCAACCAAGTTTTCTTTGCAAAAAAAAACTTTTACTATTAAATATTTATTGTTGCAATTATTTAAACATTTAAAATAAGATAATTTTGCCAACTATTTACCAAAATTTTTTATTTTTTCCAGAATTGATATGGTATCAAAGGCGTTTAATGTAAAAAGAAAAGCGGTTCTTTATCATTAATCTTGCTTAATTTTTCCTTTTCAATATATTTATAAAAAAAAACTATAAATTAAAAATAAGAAATATCATTAAAATCTAAAATCAATATTTGTTCAATTTAAATGCTCCAGATTAAATTTACATATCAACCAAAAAAGTATTTAAAAAAAAATTATTTAAAAAAAGCTTAGGACTTTAGAAAACTGTCTCTTACTTTACTTACAATATATTTTTTAATATTAAAAAAAACACCTTTATTTAATATTGAGTTTTCATTAAGTTTTTAAATCGCACAAATTAAATTAACCAACATAAGATCTCTAATATTTACTTCCTTGAAACATATCCAAAAAAAAAACTCTCTATAACAAAAATGATACAGCAAAGATTAAAAAAAATAACTTATTCAACCTTGAAAAAAAAATGATTCATGATTTTTTTCTAACTGACTGAAACCACAAAATTCAATTTTCTCTTTAAAAGCACTTGGCAAAGTTGGCTACCGAAGTATAAAAATTTTTCTTAAAAGTCTTGAATTATAATAATAAATTAAATTTTAACTTTTTAAAGGAGTCTGTGATAAGCTATCAAACGGCATTTATTTTTTTTTTAGAGATAAGAGTTATAAACCTGAGCAACAACCTCTACACAAAAAAAAAACACTTGAAAAGAATAAAATTAGATTCTTTTATTAATTTTTATTTGTTGTAAGGTGACTAAATGATAAGTTAAGCGTTTTGAAAATAATCAAAAAAAAAATAGATCAATAAGATAAAATTGAAATTTTAAAACATTTTTTTTTAAATAATGCGAATTAAATTTAAAATATTCTTAAATTGTGTATTCATATTCGCTTTTTCATCATATTTATTCTATGTCATCCTTCGACATCAAACAACTTTCAATTATTTTAGTATTATTGATTTATTTCAAAACTCGTCAAACCAACCCGAATTAAAAAATGTTTCTAATTTACCTAGGGTTTTTTGTATTTTGTTAACTTCCGAAAAAAATTTAAATACTAAAGCTAAATCAATTTATGAAATATGGGCTAATCAATGTGACAATTTCAAATTTATCTCACTCATACCAGATGAATTATTAACGCAAAATTCATCGAATAAGACTTCAAATTCAACATATTTACAACTAGATACTAATTATGTAAATAGCTGGCTACAACCACCAGGTCTAAAAGAGGATTCTTATGATAAATTAACAACTAAAGTCTATCTAGCTTATAAACATATATATCAATTATATCCTGATTATGACTGGTATTTAAAATCAGATGATGACACTTTTATATTTGTTGACAATTTAAAAAAATTTTTGAATGATAAAAATCCATTATCTCCAGTTACATATGGCTATGATTTTAAAGTTATAGTGGATGGTGGTTATCATTCGGGTGGTGGCGGATATTTATTGAGTAATGAGGCTTTTAGAAGAATTGGATCTAAATTAAACGAAGATTTTACTTTTTGTCCCAATTCCGGAACTGAGGATGTCGACGTGGCAAAATGTTTAAGAAAATTAGATGTTTATTTGAATAAATCAATAGATGAACAAGGTAGAGAGAGATTTCATCCATTAAATATAGATGGTCATTATTATGGACATTTTCCGGATTGGATGTTCAGTTATGCAGCCAATCCTCTCAAAAAGGTTGAATATTTATATCAATTTTATTTATAAAATTTTTTAAATTGTTTTTTTTTTATTTTTAAGGGAGTTGAATGTTGTAGTGATAGCTCAATATCATTTCATTATATGACAATTGAAGAAATGACTAGAGCAAAGAATGTTTTAAATAATTATAAAAATGATCAAGCTTTAACATTTAAAAAATTTCTGGAAAATTATTACAACAAATCAATAGATTAATTGTTTTTATAATATTTTTTTGTATTTATTTTTGAATGGTTAAAATTAGTTTTATTTATTTGAATAAAATTTTTAACCATTTAGCCACGTTTAAAAATAAGTCAAATAAACTTTTTGTTTAAAATATTTAATTGAAAAAATTTTTAAAATTGAAAGCTAAAATATAGTTTTTCGTTCAAGTTTGCTAATGTATTCTTAAAAGAATCTAATGAAAATTAAATTCATAATTTATAAGAAAAAGTACAATGAGATATCTTAATTAAAGTGGTAAAGGTCTATAACCCTTAAAATAAAAATCAATTAGAAATTTATCATAATTTTAAAATATTAAAGCAAATCTATTTTAAAATGTCGTTTTTTTTACATATTAACGCTTGTTTTTGGAAGTTCAAACATAAGTGTTTTACCGTAAAACAAACTCAAATAAAAAAAACGCTTAAAAAACAGGTTGAAACGCCTGAAAAACTAGAAAAAAACTTATTTATTACAAAACTAAAATTTTTTCAACAAATTAACGCTAAAAAAAAACAATAACTTTAAAAATTTATTTGAAAATCAAAAATATTTTATTTATTAATTTATTTATAATCTTTTTTGCACCTAATAAGTGACTTAACAAAAAAAAAAGTTCTGATAAAATAAAAGAGGAAAAATTAAAAAAAAAGTAATTGCTAAGTTTAAATTTTTTAAGTAGCTGATTTATTCAGCACATCGTATAAAATTTCCTTATAGTATTTACAATTTACTTGATCTTTACTGAACAAGTCACACAAATGTACAATCTTTCTATAGAGCTCAGCTTTGTCTGTTTGAGTAATTTTTGACACATAAAATTGATCGAGTGCATCTATACAAACTTTACTATCTTCAGTAAAGGGATCTAAATCAATAATTTTAGCAACGTCATTTATTTGTTTGATAAATGAACCTTCAGGGCATTTGAACTTATTGTAATAGCCTTTCAGATATGATAATAATTCGTCCATGGGATTAAGCTTTTTTATTTCATGGTAAAAAAAGATCTTAGACTTGTAATAAATTCTACTTATTGATTTGACTTTTAAAGCCTTCAATAGAGCAGTATTTTTCATGTATTTTGACAACCCAATGTTACGTTTAATAATACAGGCTTGTGATTTGTCATAATTTTTAAGCTTACTTTTTTTACTATAACACATTTCTATGCCATAATTAAAAATAGGCTGACAATATATACTATAAATTCTAGTTAAGACTTTAGGTTCAAGACCAAATGCTCTACAACCAACCTCATTCAAAGAGTATAGAGCTTTTTGTACTTTTTTGAATTTTTCATCCCAATGAAAACATGATCGCCAACCGGTAAACCTAAAAATACTTAAATGAAATTGGACTTAAATATTGACTGGAAACATCATAATTGTAAATTACTGAGAGATCTTAAGAAAATTCTTGGCAAAAAAAATGTTTATTAATTATTCGTATTAACAATTAAAAAATTCTTTGGTAAGGAGTCTTCTCACTTAGATTATGCAGTCCTAGTTTGGAATCAATATTTTAAGAAAGATTATAACATGATTGAAGGGATTGGAGGAAGAGCGATTAAAATCATAGGTGAGTTAAGAAATCTCAAATACCACAATCGTTTGGTGAAACAAATTTTCCAGTTTCGGGGAGAGGAGATTAAAAGATGATCTATTTGAACAATTTAAAATAGTTAGTAAAAATATAGATCAAGTTGAATGGAATCATCCTCTAAATAAGTCATCATTATGGTAATAGAAGTCACAATTATGGGTTTAAAAAAGAATTCGCTCGAGGTTACTATAGTGCAACTAATCATTGCAATCGGTCAGATGCTGGCTTATTTTATTATTATTATTATTATTTTATGTCTATTTTTTTAATGGCCACAAGTAAGTTGATGAAATGTTTTTAAAAAATTTGAAAAATTATGCCGAATTTTTTATGTTTCGATGAATTCAGATTAAAATTTTCGCTGACGTTTATCAATATTTAAATTGTGAACCATTCGGTTAATTTTTAGTTTATTCATTTTTTAATGAAGGAAAAATTCTAAAAAATCATAGAATGCCATTTAAAATGATTAAAGAACTGACAGTTCTAATATTTTTGAATTAATATTGTTATTGGAATCGAGATAATTATAAAAAACAAGAGCTTTTATCAAATCATTGCCTTTTGAGTGGTTACACATATAATTGAAAATTCATTTGAGTTTCAATAATTTTTATTTCGAAGAAAATATTTTTTAAAAAAAACCTCCTTGAGTCTAAAAATAAATAAAAAACTAATGTTAACACCTGAAAGAAGTTAAATATCAAAAATTTCAACACTATTATTTTGAATAATTTGATTTCAAAACTAGAAAATAAATTACTTAGAGTTGAATTATTGAGTTACTTTTATCCGAAAAAGCATCTTTATGTACCATGTTGTCTTTTGTAACTTCTTCTTAGTATCACAGCAAAATGATTATATCAACAATATTATTGAAGATCTTTTAAAGATAATTTAATCGAGTAAAATAGAATTTTTTTCTAGTTTTATTCATGATAAAATTATTTTAAATTCTGCTCCCATCCTATTTGCATCATTTAAAATTTTTATAGACTTGAATTATTTTTAAAAAAATTAATTAAGAGTAAAATTTCCAAGTAGATCTGGCCCGATTATCTTTTTGACAAATAAAAAAATAAATATTATTTTTTTTACTATATTTTATTTTTGAAAAAAGTTCGTAAAATGTCGTAATTTTGCTTAATAAGACAATCAAAATTATAATAATAACAGCTTTTTCTAAAACTAATGTTTTACTAATTGTGCTTTAGATTTTCTTTAATCTTAAAGTTCTGTAATATTTTAATGTAGAATAAAATAAACTAATAGAACATCTATTGTTTAGTTTTCGCCTTCAAAAATTTCGAACAATTACTTTAGAAATTAAATTAAAGCAGTTTCAAAAATTTCATCATTTTTTCGTTTATAAAAAAATATTTATTTGTTTTATCCTTTGGTGTTTCTTTTTATCTAATTTAGATTTGCTGATACCTTTATTTAATTGTTATTCACAAAAAGATAAAACTTGACCAAACACCTTTATAAAACTTTTTAAAAAATACAAATCAATTTTTATAAATTAGTGAAAAAATTTTGATTCTAAAATTTTAATTGTTAATTTTAATCTTCTTTACCATCTTGAAATAAAATTTCCTTTCCTATTCATGCTTAGATAATAAACTTAACAATGTTATTCAAACTAAAAATATCCTACTTAATATGGATCATATTCACATGTTTGTTTGTTAACTTAATAATTTTGAATAGCAAGAGTAAAAATTTTAGTTTGAATAACTTGAAAAGTTTTTTAGAAATCTATAAACCAATACGACCAAAAACTCTATTTTGTTTAATATTAACAACAGAAAAAAATTTGTACACAAAAACACTAGTTATCTATAAAACATGGGCTAAAAAATGTGACAATTTCAAATTTTTTACAATTAAACCCAAACATGATTTGAAAGGTAATTATTGGAATAGCATTGTACAACCGCCTGGTTTAAATAACGATTCCTATAGGAACTTAACAAATAAAGTTTATTTATCAATAAAATATGTGTATAATATGTATCCTGATTATGATTGGTATCTAAAAGCTGATGATGATACCTTTATATTTGTAGATAATTTAAAAGATTTTGCATTCGATAAAAATTCATCGACTCCGGTGACTTATGGCTATGACTTTAAGAGCTATGTTGAGAATGGTTACCACTCAGGTGGCGCTGGTTATTTAATAAGTAATGAAGCATTCAGAAGAATCGGGTCAAAATTAAATGAAAATTTTACCTACTGTCCTGATACGGGTGTGGAGGATTTAGACATCGGAAAGTGTTTTCGTAAATTAGGAGTTTATCCGAATAAATCAATAGATGATTTAGGAAGGGAGAGATTTCATATTCTTGGTGTGTTAGATCATTATAATGGAATTTATCCACAGTGGGTCTATGAAATGTCCTCTAATCAAGTTCAAAAAGTATTTTAAATTATAGATATTTTATTTTTTAAATTCTAAAGTTAATTTTTTTTTATTTTAGGGATTTGATTGTTGTAGCGATAATTCAATATCATTCCATTATATGAGCCAAAAGGAAATTATTGTTTCGAATAATATTCTTACAAACATGGCACAAAATTTTAGTTTCAAACATTTTTTAGACAAATATTTAGATAGAATTTAAAATTCGTTAAAGTTTTCCAATATTTTTGCACATTTTGTTGAAAAAAAAATATTTTTTTAAACTTTTTTTTTCAATCCATAGTCATAATTTTATTGTTTTCCACACATGGACAATATATAATTGAATCCAATTATTGAAAAATCAGACAACTATTAAATAATATGCTAGAAAAATCCGAATCTTCGGATATCGGGTATTGCAATATCCGAAACGTCATCAATATTGTCAAAGATTGTAATATCCGATATTAGAATATCCGTGTCGAGTTAATTGTTTACGCACAATTAAAAACCTGTTACCCACAATAATGAAGCTTATAAACACAAATGGCTGTTCACCACAATTTTTTTGTTCTTAGAAGATATTATAGTTTCAAAAAAAAAGAAAATCTGAAAAATTTCAAAACACAATTTTTATTTGAAGATATTTTAAATTAAATTCAAGTTCTTGCTAATTTTGATCAGTCTATATTGTCTTCTTTTTTGATAAATCACCTTTAGTTTCAGGCGCACAAAGGTGACCACCGAAAAAGATGTTTTAAGATTTGCCTTTTTGAAAGTTTAACGATAAAAATTTGTCTTAAAAAATGTCCCTCATCTCAATGTTCTTTCTTCTGATGTTGAATTTCCTCTCTTCAGGTTTTTTTCCAAACCGCTAAATAAGTATTGAAATGAAATTCTCCATTTTTAGAAGTATTTTCCACTTTTTCTCTTTAGTTAATTTAATTTTCAATTCTAATATTATTCCTCAAAATTTTATTAATTTTGTGCCTAGAAGTTAATTTTCAAATCAAAAAATTTGTGAAAAAAGTTCTTTAATTTGCGGAGAAAAGATTTTTTTCTTGATAAAATTGATTTTTGTGGCGAAAAAATTGTTAAGCTTATCAAAAAGATGAAAAAATTCATTAATTTTTTAACGTGATGTACCAAAGTTTAATAAAATAGACAAAATTAAGCGATCGACAAACGCCTTTTTTGATTGGTTAAATAATAATAACTAAATAGAATGAAAAGTTTTAAATGTTTAGGAAAACTATAAAGAATATGAAACGTGGCCAAATATTCAGAGTTTCGTAAAAACTCTCTTTTTCTATCTTAGTATAAATCTGAACCAAACGGTTAAATTCGTTTGTATATTTTCGTATTTTTAAACTTTTTTTTGTACTATCTTTAAAATCGAAATAATGCCCGTATACTTCTAATTTAATACCTCAACAATTTAGAGAATACTTGCATTTTCTTTTGTTTTTTATTCTATTAATAGAATGATTTTTTTTAAAAGTAAAGGACACGAATCACTAAAATTGATTTTTTTATATAAATGGTAATTAGCAAGTATGGTATACCAAATTATAGAAGAAAATTTAAGGAATTTTTTGTTATCCTTTATTAGTCAAAGGGACTTTCGGTTATGAAGTTATAGATCCTGAAAGAGAGGGTACCTAAAGGGTCCTTTTTTTTGTTTTTAATTTTTTAGGTCTAATTGATAGATTTTAAATTAAAAACTACTTAAATTCTGAAAGATCTCTCAATTCCCTACAATTAAAAAAAAAAAATCTGTGTTGCTTTAGCCATTCCGGATAAATTGGTGCCAAAGTTTTCCCAAAAATAATGGTTTTCCTGAAAAATGACCCCTTTGCCATAAAGCTATCGACTTCATATTTTGATGGTATTTTTAGTAATATGAGAACTAAACAATATAAAAAAATCAGCTTGTAGATTAATTCCTGTCAGGAACTACTAATGTTACCGGGTCCCGGAAATCTTTTAGCACCTACAACTTCCGTAGAGAATGTCAAGTCGGCTTAAAAAGCACTTCAAAAAATTCCTTATTTTCTAAGCTTTAACTTGATATATAATTTGTATAAAAATATTTTAACAATAATTGTGAATTATCAATTTACCTTAATAAGATTTTTTCTCAATTGGAAATTAAATAAGCAAAAAACATACTTTTAAAATTAAAATTTTTTAATTAGTTTTCCAAGTCGGTTGCACAAATTATATATCAAGTTAAAGCTTAGAAAATAAGGAATTTTTTGAAGTGCTTTTTAAGCCGACTAAAAACGACAAAAAATAAATTTTCTTCTATAATTTGGTATACAATACTTGCTAATTACCATTTATATAAAAAAATCAATTTTAGTGATTCGTGTCCTTTTAAAAGAACTTTTCACGTTTCGTCTATAAAATAAAGTTCATTTTAAATATTTTCATTCAAGAGATTTTTTTTCTACTAAAATTTAAATAAATAATCGCAGAGTAAAACGAAAGCCTTGGTATAATTTGAAATGGCTTAACCTTAAGAACATTGTCATTTGGCTGCAGCCAAATACCCAGTCAATTTTGGTTGTCTGTGGCACGCATGCCAGAGTTCCTATTACAGACATTTTGCATGTAAGTTTAGATTTAGAAATTTACTTGTGCTCGTCATTAGTTTTTTTTATGATTCGACTATCACATCAAACAAGAGTTTTATCGCTCTTTTACCTTTACCAATAGCCCTTCGCTGAAAATTTATCACTTTGCTAACGAGAATAATTCATTAATATGCTTGTACATACAAATCGCATATTGATTTATCTGTGACATACAAGTGACAGAATGAATCATGACTGCCACAGAAAATTAAAATTGACTGGGTGAGAGGTAATTTTTGGCCTGTAAAAATAGTCTAAAACCATTTGGTTCCATTATTAAATTATATCGGTAATATTTCGATTTTGTGGATACGAATCTACTCCATCGGGTTTAATTAAAAAATTCAAATTTATTCCTGGTACAAAGAGAGTTTGTTTACGATAGTTCAAAATTTTCAAAAGATGTTTTTTTTGCTGTAAATTCATAAAATTGTCTTTTTAAATTAATTTAAAAAAATAAATTACTACTAAATAGAAATGCCAGAACACTTATTTTTTGGAAAAAAAATTTTTGCATGGATGACTAAGGTTTTTAATTTATTTTATACAAAAAAAAAGAAATGAATTTCCATAAAATTATGAGTGGCACTTATTATTAAATATTCTTTCCAGTTTGGTAAAATAAAATATATTATTTTTTGTTAAGCATTCACATAAAACAACGAAATAAAGTAAAAGCATTTTTTCAGAATAATGAAAAAGAAAAATTTACTAAGTAGTTTATCACGATCATTAAAGAAAAACTTTAGATTTATTCTTATTTTAGTATTCGCCTATTTTCTAGTTTTGACATTATCAGTGATTTTTTACCATGGTAAAATTGATTCCTTGTCAGAGAATAAAAATAATGTAAATTTTCCAAGAATTTCTGAGGGTAAATCTCTTAGAATTTTTTGTATTATTTTAACATATGAAAAAAAGCTCTTAACGAAAGCCAAAATGGTACATGATACATGGGCCAGAAGGTGCACAAATTACAAATTTATTCTTAAAATTCCTCCTAATTTAGTAGTAAAAAATAATCAAGTGTATTATAATGATATAGATGTGGGAATCCAAAGTGAAAATATTCTTGATCCAGGAATTTTTAACGATACATATAGAAAATTAACTGATAAAGTCTATAAGACTTTAGTTTATCTTGTCGAAAAAGATAATAATTATGATTGGTATTTGAAAGCTGATGATGATACATATATTTTTGTGGATAATTTAAGAAAATTTTTAAATGATAAAAACTCATCGGAACCGGTTACTTATGGATTTGATCTAAATCGTATTGTTGAAAAAGGTTATCACTCTGGTGGAGCTGGTTACATAATGAGTAAAGAAGCATTGACGCGTATTGGTACTCGATTGAGTAAAAATTATAAGTCTTGTCCTAATAGAGGTTTTGAAGATGTTGATGTAGCAGCTTGTTTTAGATTGGTAAAAGTCTATCCGCAATCGTCAAGAGATTATTTGGGTAAAGAAAGATTTCATCCTTTGCCAATCAGAAATCACTATTATGGATGGTTTCCTAAATGGTTTATTAAATTTTCAGCTCAAGCTCCAGCTAAAGTATTTCAATTTTAATAATTTTCCATTTTATTTTAAAAAAAAAATTCAGAAAATAGAGAAGGTTTTATGATTAAGTAAATATTCAATTATTTGTAAAATGAAGAAGATATTTTTACAAAGATAAAGAAAATTTACTAAGAATTTAAAAACTTTTTCCTTTCCGAGCCAATGATAAAACCACTAAGTTTATTTTCAATTGTTGACGGTGTCAAACGTCAAAAATTAATTTTTCAATAAATGTATGGGGTAGTTTTTTAGGAAATCTGACACACAAGGTTTTCTTACAACAATAGCTTTATTTATAAACTTAACTAATGACTTAATTAAAACACCATAATAGGCGGTGGTGGTGTTGATCGCCGGATGGGAAAATTTTGTAACAGAAAATCACTTCAATCTTAATTTGTGTTTTTAAAATCTATTTCTAGTGGGCAATCACTTTTTGTGGCGATCCAGTGGACACTTAAACTAGATTATATTTAAATTTTGATTTAATTAATTGAAAAATTAATTTTTTAAGGGTTTAAAATGCTGCAGCGATGAATCCATATCATTTCATTATATGAAGCCATCTGATCTTTATCGCCTAGATGCATTGGTTGAACGTTACGAAAAAATAAAATCAAAATGCAATCAAGAATTGCGATTCATAGATATAGCTCACGAACTACTTGGTTGAAACAAATCATTCGATAAGATTAGAATAAAAAACAAATTCCAAAGAGAATGATCCGATTTAAAGATGAACAACAAAAAAGGATAAAGAGCATAGCATTTCTTTTTAGAAAAGATTTATTTTTTAAAAAATAAAATCAATCAGTTTTTTTTTATAAAATCTCAAAAAATCAATTTCTATTTATGTATGCGTTTTTTTTTTAATATAAATTAAAGTGCTAAAATTTAAAAAACAGCACGTAAAAAAATAGTTTTGGGTAAGAGTCCCAATGCTTTTTTTTTTGTTAAAAAAAACTCAAAAAAAATTGTATAAATGTCTTTTTTTTAAACATAAAAATACAAGTCAAAAAAAAAATAAAACAAACTTCTTATTTTGCTAAATACAAAATAATAGAGAACAAAGATTAAAATAGAAACAAAAAAAAAAAATTTTACCATATAAAAGTTAAAAAATAAAAATCAAAGTGTACCATAAATTGGACATCAAAGTTTTTAATTATTTTTTTATTTACAAAAAATGTCCATCTTATAGTACACTTTGAGTCCCAGTGATATATATTTATATATAATCTTTAACGGATGAGTATTAAATGTTATCAGTTTATTGTTGTTGACTACTTTTTTCTTGCGGTTTTAAAAATAGTTTGTTTTTTTTTATTTTTACAAAATTGCACATTTGTTTTGTTTAGTTATTTTGGGTACTAGAACGGCTCGTATGGCTTCTTCGAAAACTTGATGAAGACCTTTTTGTGTCAATGCCGAACATTCTGTGTATGCATAGGCTTTTATTTTCTTTGCCAGTTTGACACCTTGTTCTCGACGTATGGGTGCTAGATTTTGTTTTTGTAATAATTGTATTGTATGTGTGTCATCGCGTAAATCGATTTTGGTACCACAAAGGACAATAGGTGTATCGGGACAATGATGTCGGATCTCTGGTATCCATTTATTTGTTATATTTGTAAATGTACTTGGACTAATTACACTAAAACAAACTAGAAATACATTTGTCTATAAAAAAAATTTACAATTTTTTAAAACCTTTATAATTAGACATTTAGTTTTTGAAAAACGCTTACTTGAGGATAAGATAAGGGACGTAGTCTATCATAATCTTCTTGTCCAGCCTATAAAAAAAAATATTTATATATTTAAACGTAAAACGGTATTAAATTAGAAAATTGAGTTTTTCTTATGAAGTTCAGCCTTTTTCCCTAAAATACGAAATTTTACTGCCGGGACGAGTGCCTAGAACACGGAACAGATAGACGGAATAAGAAAAAAAATTTGTTCACAATATTAAGGGTTAGAAAAAAACCCTAAACGCTTAAAATAATTTATAACTTAAACATTTAAAAAAAAAAATTTTTTTTTTCAAATTTTTTTAAAAAGTGTAGCGAATGGTAGTAAACCATAACTGTGAATTACCTCTGTTTAAAATGGCGACTAAAATCAAACATATTGGCAAATATCAAAAAATAGGCATTTTTTTGCTTTTTTACCGAATTATTTCCGCTTAAAATTTATTTTTTCGACAAAAAAAATTAATTTTCAGGTAGAGATTTTTATGCTCTTTCAGAAAATGTGTAATTCTTAAATATTTTACACATTAATTGTTGATATTTTTGCTTTGGAAAAATACAGTACTTTTAATGATTTCTTTACGTTAGGTGTTAGAAAGCGTTATACTAAAAAAGAAAGCGTTATGTTAGGGACAAGCGTTTTTAATTTTTCACAATCGTGAGAAAAATGTTAGTGGATGACCATAAAATTTTATTTAAATTTAATAAAAGGAAAAATAGGGTTAGAATGCTTCAAAAATTAATTTTGGATAATGGCGGGAATCTAAAATTTTGAATGAAAATAAATGTTTAAATTTTATATTGAAAAAATCTAACTTTGCGTGGTAATTTTTAATATATTATAAGATTTTTTTAAGCAATTATCTAAAATTAATTTTCTAAGTATGCTAACCTTTTTTATGTGGTATGATACAAAATCGGCTCGATACGACGTAATTTTAGAAGAAATGCGATTCTATTACCGTATTTCCTAAAATATAAATGAATTATGAATTTAATTTTTTTCTGTAATAATGCACCATTTCTGCAAAAATACTCTAAACTTATTTGTTGAAAGAAATACAGATTCTCTACTATCTATTAAATATTCTTTTTTGTTAAAATAGTTATTAGTAGAGCTTGCCATTGCGATAAAAAATTACTGCATCTTCCCAAAAAATCTACAATAACTGTACCAGAAATCCTAAAATAACTAAAGATTTAACCAATGAACACCTGAGTTAAAAAATAAAGATGGTTTATTTATTTTTGGAAAGCTTTTTCACAGAAATATTATTCCCAGAAAATTATTATTATAAAAATTTTTCTCATAATTTTAATTTTTTTTTTCTCAGAAAAGGTAGATTCCCGAGTGAGCTCGTATTTGAGAAAATACAGTACAACTAAAGTAAAATTAAGTATAACACAATTCTAAATCGAACCTTCAATCTAATTTTTCGTTTAAATATAATTTTTCTTCTTTTTATATTCAAATTTTGCAGAAATCACGTGATTTCTGATGAAAATTTCGGCATTTTTTGCTTTAACTTTGGAAAAGATACTTGTTTTAAAATTTTTATTTATGTGTTTCGTAGAGAATTTAATTCTCTATCAGACAATATATAGTAAAATAGCTACAAGTTTTAAGCAATTTTACCGTATTCCCCGGTTTACTACCCCATCCATCTATGGCGATCACCTCGACATTACCCCAGGGTTAGCCCGGATATAGACCCCAATTTTTTGACCTTAACAGACCCAGGGATATTTTCGTTTTAGTGGACAGGGGTTCTAAAGTAAAATAACGAAATTTTAAATTGAAATTATTTTGTTGAACAAAAATGAGAAAAAATTCAATTAATATTAATTTTAAATTAATTGAAAAATATATATAAATGACTTAAGCGGCTAGTTTAAGTCAAATTTTACGATTTACAAAAAAAAATGAAAACAAACAACAACAATAGCGACTAGCTTTTATT
>NTPY01000376.1:207451-219689 GCA_002922825.1 Brachionus calyciflorus | reverse complement strand
GTTTGTAAAGAAAAAAAAAGATAATAAATAAATAACCGATTCAGGATAGGAAAAAAATTTACAAATTCTTTACAAAATTATTGTTTCATTCATTAAAATAAAAAAAATTGAGTTGTTAATTTTGATTATTCTTACCAAGAATTCTTTTATATTTTTTTTCAAATTCCGACAAAAATACCGTTCCTGGTACCGTATTCCCTTGCTACGAGATGCATGCACTTAAACCCGAGAACTTGGATTTTATCCAATTTTCTGATTGGTCAATTTTTCAATAATTTTGATTATTCTTACCAAGAATTCTTTTATATTTTTTTTCAAATTCCGACAAAAATACCGTTCCTGGTAAAAATCAGAGTTCGAATTCTTATTCGTCGTTCAAAATTAGGGATATCTAACTATTTTTAAACTTTTAATTAAGTTATTGTTTGATGTGTTGAATTTACTAAAATACATTGTTTTCACATTAATGAGGATTTTGCTAAAAATAATGATTGTTTCCAAATTCTGATTACAGATTCAGCATCCTTGAGAAAAATTAAGCTAGAAAAAATATTCTCAAAATTTTTTTTCGAAAAATCTCTAGTTTTTGAGAGGGTGTTGTGTTTTCTTGATAAATAATTGTTTTTTGCAATTTTTCTCTATGATAGACCTAACTTAAAATTTTGGAATACTTTCTAAAATACGTTTTAAAATATGCAGAATCCAAAAACGAAGGGTGTTTGTGAGGGTTATATAAGGGTTGACTGAGAGTTTAAAGGTGTTTTAGTTTTTAAAACATATTTATTTAATTTTCTCAAAATAGAAACCCAATTATAGCCGACGTAAATAACTAGCTTAATCTCAAAGGGATTACATATCTAAATTCAAAAAAAAAAAAATTTTTTCCTATTTTTTGACTGGTTTATAGAGGGTGTTGTTTTTGCAAAAAGTTGAGGGGGTTGCGTTTAGACATAACCATTTTTATAACTCATAATTCTTTAGATCTTATTTTTTTAAAAATTTTATTTAGCTAATCTAAAAAAACTGTTTAGAAAGTAAAAACCTCTTGACTCCAAAAAATCTGCTTTTGGCACTCAAAAAAAAGACAATGATCAAACGATGTTTAAATTATTAGTTCGACTTTTGTCCATAAACGCCCTAAAAGAAAATATTGATTCCCAATGGTATCTTCTAATAAAAATCAACTTTTTTTAATTTAATTTAATTTTTGTCTTTTATATTATTGTTCGTAAAAATGGTTCTTGTCAAAATAAAATATTTAAAAAAAGACAATTTTTCGACTTTAACTCACAACTTACAGGAAAAAAATATTAATGACTCTAACTTGAGTCAAAAACGGTAAGCCAAAATTTAAAAATCGTAAAATTTTTCAAAAAAATTCTGTGCAAAAGAGAATTTCAACTATTAATAAAAATTAAATTCGAAAATAATATTCATTTTTAATCTTATTTTTCGAATCTAAGCCATTTTAATTTAAGAGTTTAGTTTTATTTATTTTAAAAGCTCTATAAAATTTGTTAAAAAACTTAATTATGAAAGAAAGCCCAAAAGATTAAGTCTTTAAAATAATCTAATATTTAAAAATCTAGACATAAAATTGATGATTATACCGGCACTTTTACAAAATTGTATAACCCCCTTTTTTTTGACCTAAGAATTCATCGCAAAAATAAAATCGTGGGTTCAAATCTTAATTTTACAGATTCATGTTATCAGATTCTCTTTTATCTTTTATGAATTAAAATTCAAATTTTTTATTAACTCATATGTGATTGCAAAATTACAAAAAAATTTTCGGTCATACTTAAGGGTTTCTTACTATTTTAAATTAATTTTCATTAATTTATGAATCCGTGATATTATTAGAGTTAAAAATAGCTTAATTCACATCAGTCTCTGTATTAATTTATATTTTTTATTTTTGAAAAATTTTCAAATTTAAAAAAGAAAGAACTTGTGCGGTATTACATGCAACTAAAGCCAAAGATTAGTTAGTTAAAAAATATATGTTGATGTCGAATCTATTATTAAAGACGAGTGTTGATTAAAAAAAATTAAGAAATCCAAAAATTAGTTTTTAAAAATTTGTCTCGTCCTTAATAATAGATGCGGTATCAACATATATTTTTTAATTAACGGGTGCCCAAAAATGCTTGGCAGTTTTTTCGAATTAAAAAAAATTGTTTTCGGATCTTGATAAAATTATAAAAATTTACTATCTTATACATAATTTTGTCTGGTTTCCGAAAATAACAGGCTTAAAAAAATTTTTTTTTTTCAATATGAACCATTCTCGTTTTTGACTACCACCTATACCCTAAATTGTCCTCGAAGGTAATGAAAGTTAGGACACCACTTTTCATATGTAATTTTGTAGAGAATAAAATCCTGATTAAAATGAGCTATTGATCTTAATTAGCTTTAACTGCATACAATACCGCGCAAGGTTGTACGGTAATTTAAGCTAGTAAATTTGATGTGATTTTATAAAAAAAATTATTTAAAACCTTAATTATTTACAAAATAAATTAATTAGCACGATAATAAGAGGTTTTCGAGAAGTAGCAGTGCCTAAAACTGCTACTGGATAAAAAAATAATATAATATTAATTAAAATAAAAATTTGAATTAATATTTCTAAAAATAAAAAATTTCTAGGTATTTTTTTTTGAATATTTGAGACTAAATTAATTTCTATAAATTTAAAACACTTTTAATCTTACCTTCTCTATGCTAATCTAGTTTCTAGGTATTTGCCTAGAAGGAACCTTACAAATTATGGCCTAAAATTTTTTTTTAAATTTAATTTATTCTCCATTAAATACTTCATCTCGAAATTTAATACAGCTAGTTTAAATTTAAAAGCTTTAAAAATAGAGAAAACTTTACTTTGAGATTTAAATTTAACTATTTGAAAAAAATGGAGTGACTATTTTTATTTAAATTTTAAAGGTTTCATTAGAAGATCTTTAAGAAAAATTCACAAAACTTGAAACTGTAGATTTCCTTACAAAAAAATTTATCATACTTGAAATAGTTAACAATTATATGTGTATTTGTTAACATTGAGAAATTGTAGCATTTAAAACTTGTGGCATTTTACCCTTTTTAACTTAATCAAAAATGATGAAAAAAATCACATTTGGGTTAACTAAATTCGAGTATAAATTATTAGTTTCAATTTTATAATCTATCTTTATCCTTTTATGATTGTCTAAGACAAAAAGGTGATATTTTAGGAGTTGAAAAAATTTTAATAATATTGAATAAATTATAAAGCATCATTACTTTAAAGCAACAAAAAAAAGCAAAGCTTTATTTTTTCGTACACTTCAAACTAAATAAATATATAGCTTTATGAACGCTTTCAAATATTTTGCCATATGTATTATTATAGTAGAGTATTATTGTTTTTTGCATGCTAAATTTTGAAATTTATTATTTTTATTTTTATTTCGATTTACTAGTGATCAGTTTCTCTTTAATACCAAATTTGCTAATCCATGTTATTTTCTTTTATTTTGGGTGAACGATTTAAAATAAAATTTCTAGTCATTAGTTTAGTTTTTAAAATGTCGATACATTTTTAATTATTTTTAACAAATTAAAAATCCAAATTTTTGTTTAGACCTATTTGATTTTGGAATTCACCCGTTTATTGATAAAATATTTTTCGTGAATTTTTTTCGTGGTTATTACAGGCAATAAACAAATAAAGTTCGAGCTTTTCAAATTTTTTCAAAAAAAAATTTTCTATACGAATTCAATTGTTTCGATTTTAAAAATTTTTAAACAATCTCTTCTGAAAAAAGGACAGTGCTTCTCATGAAAATGTAATTTAAATTGTCGATCGTAACTTTTGACCGTAACCGTGACCCATGTTAATTTTACATACTTTTTAATTTTACCGTATTTACTCGAAATTAAAAATACACTGGCAAATCAAATAAATTCTTCAAATCGAGTGATTTTTCATTCAAAAAATAACTCAAACAACAGAAAAAATTTTTTTTTTCTAATTCAAAATCAATAGAAAAATGATTCGAATTAAGCATAAAAAAAGCAGCTATATTTCTTTAAATAGAAGAATCAAAAAATATTACGAATTCTTCTTAATTACTAGTAAATACTGTAAGATGTCCGAATTTTGGTTACTGTAAAAAAAACGGTTGAAGTCTCATTTTATTGCGAACTACTATAATTTTATTTGTTTTGAAAAAAATTTATTTTCTTAATTTTTTTTATTTTTTTAAATTTTAGTTTTTTTAACAATTTTTAAGACTTAAAGTTTTTTAAGTGTTGAAATAATTTGGCTGATCAAGTTTACCATGAATTTTCAAAAAATCAGCTGAATTAATTTCTTAATAAAATCGTTACACGGGAAAACAAAGAGATAATTTGGTTATAAGTCTTTTAGAAAACTTTTAGTCGTTTTGGCATTTTTTTTATTTATTCATTACGCTTAGTAATATTAAATTTTTTTTAAAATAAAATTCTAAAAATTTTTGATAAAATTTACCACGTATTAGGTAAATCTTAATTTTTACCCAGCCTCTTTAAAGTGTATTGAGCATGCGTGTCACATGTTTTATTTCTTGCTAATGGCACTTACTGAATTAATCTGGATGAATGCAAAAACTATTGATTTTTAGTACAATAGCTTTACAAGTAATGTTTATATTTTGATCTTATTAAAAAATTTAAGAGCTTCAAAAGAATAATTTCCAATTTACTTTTTGGACAATTTTTTCACCTTTTTATCGTTTGTTTTTAAGAAAGAAATGAAAAATTAAGATGTTTTCAAGTAAACAAAACCATATCAAAAAGTCTACGAAAAATTACAAGAACTTTATTTTTTTAATTTCTAGCATGTGACACGCGTGTACGAATGTAATTTCATGCATGTCTCATTTTTTTTAAAGAGACTAGATATAAGATCACTTAACATACGAATTTTTTTAAAATCAATAATTTACAAAATGAGAACCAACTATTTTTATTTTAATCTCAATCAAAAATCGAATAAGAATAAATAAAAAACTTATTTAAAATAATTTTTAGATTTGAATAAATCGTATTAAAGCTAATAAAAGATGCTTAACTTAGCTAGATTAATCGGACAAAACCGTGTTGAACAAATCAGACTATGGTAACTTAAGTTTTAAACATATTTTTTAAAATTTTGTCTTTTATTTTCTTTTTTTTTCAAAAGGTCAAGCTCAGCTAGTAAATACGCTGCTGCCGGTATTGTTTTAGGTTTATATGTCTCCGAATGGAAAGTCGTTGTCGAAAAAATTCCTTTCTATGGTGGTAAATTCAAGGAAGAGAATTAAATTCAGAAAATTTGAATTAATCTTACATTAAAAAAAACGAATGTCGATACCAAAATTTATTTTTTTTCAATAAAAAAAAATTTGAATAAAAAAATTTTAAACTATAAAATTCATTTCGATTTATTAATAACCCTTGAAAACTTAATTTCAAAAATTAAACTCAATCATGCTTGATTTTTAAAAATCTCAACAAAAAAATACCAATAAAAATTATTTGAATTCAAAAGTACTATTCAAGAGTTTAATATACATATATTAACTAGAATCAACGCTAAAAATAATTAAAAAAATTTTAAATTTTATTTTGAGTTGTAAAATTCAAATTTTTTTGGTTTATAATTTTTATGACTTAAGAATGATTTTAAAGCGTTTTATAGAACGGCTAACTCCATCATCTCATCATTCGTCACATCACCAGCCTTACTTACCTTTAAATACAGACTCTTCTTCACCGAATATAATCTCAGATGAGAGCGTATCTACTGAGAATACGATTCGTAATTGTAGACTCATTCGACGCGTAAGTGAAACGGCTGAATCATTTGATGATCATCCACATCATCATACAACATCTAATGATAATCACAATTGTGGGTCGTCTTGTACTTCGTTTGAAAATTTTGTCAAAGTAAAATAGTAAAATTTTTACAACTCTAATTAAAATAAAAATTAAATTTTGATTTGAATTAGTAAAGATTGATCACGATCATGATGATCTTCATTTGCATCATGATCATAATACACAATTTTTACATAAAAATTCAAACCACCCAGAAAGCATCATGAAAAAATTAAACGAAATGAGAAAGTAAACAAAAAAATTTTTTTGGAAAAATTTTATCGTTTTATAATAATCTTGATAAAATTAAGAAATAACCTAATGTGTGATATCACCTTAGTTTGTGATGGTATTGAAATAAATTGTCATAAATCTATTTTGGCAACAAATAGCTCTTATTTTATGGCAATGTTTTCGAGTGGTCTGATTGAATCCAAGTAAATAGAAACTTATTTTATTTGTCTGTTTTGAGCAATTATTCAAAAAAGTTGACAAGTTTTTAAACAAATCTTAAGAGGGTCTTAAACTTAAACAGATTTTCAACTTATTTCAAAAATGTAAATTCTTAGCAATTCTTGAAGGCCACAAATTATCATTTTTTATGATTTTTTCAGATAATTTCTGAATGAAACGAAAAATTTTGGTATTTTATGCGAAAAAAAAAAGAAAAATGGCAAAAAAAATTAGAATTTTAAAATAAATTTAATTTAAAAATTTCTTCGATAATACATCATCAGGGTTTTTTTATTAATTTTGTCACAAAAAATTAATTTTTCTAAGCTAAAAAATAAGAAGTCAATTGGCCATTTTTAGTTTGGTTTATTTTTCTGATTTTTATGCTATCCGTATTTCTATTTGCATTAAATAAAAAAAATCTGTACATTATAAAATTTTTGGGACAGTATTGTATTTGTTTACACTTTCAAAAAATTTTTGTAACTAAATTCTTATTTTTGTCACTTTTTTGTTTTTATCAGAAATCCAATAAAGTGGTGATTTTTTCCCCATTTTTTTTGCAAATAAAATTTCTTTAAAAATAAAACCGTAAAAAGAAATATTTTTAGAATTCAAAGGAAATTCGGTGAATAATCTTGAAAATTCAATATCTTAGAGTATTTTTATTTTTTTAAAATAGACTTTTTTAATTTTTTGACTGGAGACTAAATTTTAAAATTAAGAGTTTAGATGAAGTACAGATAGTACTTACTAAAATGGCTTAACCTTTATAAACTTTTTAAATCTTAAAAAATTTTATTTAAATTTTAGCTCAAAAAAAGTTGAAATTAAGGAAATAGATACTGAATCATTAAAATTAACAATTGATTATATGTACACTGGTGAGATACTAATCACAGAAAATAATGTCCAAGCACTTTTAACAACAACAAATTTATTAAACTTATGTGATTTGAAACAATCATGTGGCCAATTTATTCAATCACAACTAGATGTAACTAATTGTCTTGGTATTCGAGAATTTGCTGATAGACTATCATGTCAAGTTTTACTCAAATTTACTGATGCATTTATTGAACAATATTTTTGTGAAATAGTTCAAAAAGATGAATTTTTAGACCTTGATGAACAAGAATTGAAAAGCTTAATTTCAAAAGACACTTTAGCAGTAAATTCGGAGAAAATAGTTTATGATAGTGTCTTCAGATGGATTAATCATGATTATGAAAATAGGATCAAATATTTAGGCAATTTAATGAAAAATGTTAGATTCGGCTTATTAAAACACGAGGAGTTAGTTCAAATATCGGAGAATCCTTTAATTAAAGCAAATCTTTTGTGTATGGAATTAATTGTCGAGGCTTTTCAGTACAAAATGGTCAAATTGAATGGAGATGAGTTGAGCAAATTTCAAGCTGATTTCGACAAAACTAGAATAAAACCTCGTGTCGCACTTGGTTTGCCAAAAGTAGTTTTTTTTTTATTAAATTTTAAATTAAACTTTTTTCTAAATTTCTTCGTTTAAAATTTAACTAAATACTGGGAAAAAAAAATTTCTAAAAAATAAAGTAATATTTTTAAAATTAAAAGCTTATGTATATATTTGGTGGCCAAGCTCCAAAAGCAATAGCAAAAATAGATATTTATGATTTTAGATCACAAGAATGGATAAAATGTAATGACATGCCTACTAAACGATGCAGATCGGGGTAAATTAAAAACAAAATTTTTTAAGTTACTTTTTTATTAACACGAACCATTTTTATTCTATTTAAAAGAGTTGCTTATTTTGATCAAAAAATATTTATAGTTGGTGGTTTTAATGGTCAAACAAGGGTTCGAACGGTAGATATTTATAATCCAAGATTAAAAGAATGGTCACAAGGTCCTGAAATGACGTGTAGAAGAGGAACTTTGGGAGTCGGGATTTTGAACGGAAAAATTTATGCTGTAGGTGGATTTGATGGAGTCTCCGGTCTTAATTCAGTTGAATGTTGGAATATGAAAAACAATGATAACTGGTATATGGTTGCTTCTATGAGTACAAGGCGTAGCAGTGTTGGTATCGCTGTCCTGAATAACTATTTATACGCAAGTAAAAATTAAAAATTTAAATATTGTTTTTTATTTTCAAAAATTTTTTGTTATTGACAAGTTGGAGGTTATTGTGGACTTTCTAGAGAATGTTTAGACTCAGTAGAAAAATATGATCCACTTACAGATAAATGGTTTGCCGTTCCAAGCATGTCAACTCGTCGTAGTGGAGCATGTGCGAATGTTTATGATGGCAAGATTTATGTAATTGGAGGTCATGATGGTCCTCATGTTCTAACATGTGTAGAGGTATATGATCCTATTACGAACCATTGGAGAAATATTGCAAGTTTAAATGTAGCACGGAGAAATGCTGGTTTTGTAATACATAATGGTTTATTTTATGTAATTGGAGGCGATGATGGACATAAGAATTTAGAATCAGTTGAAATTTATAATCCTCAAAGAAATGTCTGGTCATTATTGTCTTCATTTTTAAATGAAGCAAGAAGCTATTCAAGTTGCGTTGTTATTGAAAATTTTAACTAAATTATTAATAATGATTTTATCTAATTTATATCATTAATTGTGTATAAGATAGGAAGCTTAGGTTTAATCTAATTTTAAATGATTTAATTTATTTGAATTTTGGTCTTATTAATTTTTTTTAGCAAAACTTCTAAATCAAATAAAATTAATTTATAAAATTAAGTTTTACACTAATAGCTTAAAATATAAAGTAAAAAATGAATTTAAAATGCGATGGGATTGTCCAATCTTTTAATCGATTTTGTTTTATAAAAAATTTAATATAGCCTTATCTGCAAGTATACACGTTATTGTCTCTTGGGCTATATAAAAACTTGAAAATAAATACCCTGGGTTAATGCAAAAATTTAAAGAAAAAATTTTAAGCACAATTTTGTGTGGGGTTATCCCTGAGTTTAATAGGGGTGGGGGATCATCAAAGTAGGTTATTTAATTAATTTATTTAAAATAAAAATCGTTTCAAATATGTTTAAAATATAATTTCTAAATAGTTTAAAAAGCTATTTTTATGGACTTTTTTTGGTGGTCTTTGGAGGGTAATCTGTAAGTTGATGTCAAACGAAATTGATGTCTTTATTTTATCGTCACTGAAATTGATGTCCCGCAAAATTGATGTCAAAAAAAAATTTAATAAATTGATGACAAAATAAATTGTTGTCCAGAAAAAAATAAGGAAATTGATGATCAAAAAAATTGATGTTCAAAAATGAATTAACATTTTTAGTAGTCATAAATTCATTTGAGATCAAATTGTAATCATCAGTTTCAGGTACTTGACCCTTAATTACTTTATTTGTAATATTAGTTTCCTCAGTTTATGTAGCATTCTTTTAATCCTCAAATGGGTCAATCAAAAAGGTCTAATTTCTGAGAAACTTATAAAAAAAACACTAAAAAAATTTAGGAAATTCAAACAAAAGAATTTTTTTTAACAGAATTTTGGTTAAATTAATTTTCCAGATTTTTGCTTAACTGAATGTTTTGAACAAATTTTGTCCAAGCATAGCCAACTGTAGGACAAGCAAATGATAAATGCTTGAATTTAGTTCGAGAACCGAATTATTTAAACTTAAATAAAATTTCGTCATTCTCTTATTTAAGAAAGAGCATCAATTTCCTTATTTAAGAAAGAACATCATTTTCCTTATTTAAGAAAGAACATCAATTTCCTTATTTATTAATTGGACATCAATCTCTTTGACATCAAATTAGTGGCATCAATCTCGTTTGTCATCAATTTCCAGTAAATCCTTTGGAGTTAAGTTAAAACTCACACATTATTTTTATTAAGCCTTTACAAAGCTTCCCTTTGAACTAGGGGTTTAAGAACAAAGGTTGAAAATAAAATTATTGTTGGGAATAATTTCTTGGAGCTATGCGACTTAGGAGTTTATGATAATTCTACTTAAACTCTTACAGGTTTAATTAATGATTTAACTTAAATATCAACGACTAATATAATTTTCCTTTATGACTTTTTCATTTAATTTTAGAATATTTTATAAAACTCAATCAACAAAGACAATCCCCACAACATGCCCTTATTATCTCCTAAACACCCACATAGTAGACATCTTATTTTGATGGATCCCAACGAGTTTTCTTCAAAAATCATATTTGTTTTTGACCAGTATTTACGGTTTTTGAGAAAAAATGGATTAAAAATGAATGATGTGTTATGAAGTCCTAATTTTTAGGAAATTGAACAAGTCTTAAAAAAAGTTTCTTAGCAAGAAAAATAATAAAAAATTAATTTTCCCCAATTTTACTTAAAAAAATTAAGTTCAAAAATTTGTTTTAATTTGCTTAGTTCCATTTTTTTCCCTCAAAAACCGTAAATGCTGGTCAAGAAAAACATGATTTTTGAAGAGAACTCGTCAAGATCTATCAGAATATGCTTTTTCTATTTGTGTGTCTAGGTAAGATGTATTATGGGGTGTTTTTGTTGAGTTTTATAAAATATTAAAAAATTACATGAAAAAGAATTACAAGGAATTGGCAACTTTTTTTTTCAATACTTTACTATGTAAAATGAAAATTGAAAATTGAAATAGCGCAATTTAAATAAAAAAAGTTAAATTGAAAAAAAACTTGCCAATTAAACAAATGTATCGATTTGTAGTTCACTACCTTATTTGATGTCTTTCGGTGTTTCTAAAGGAAAATTCTTTTCTAATGCATTTTCTATTTTATGTGTATCTTATCAGAAAGAAATAAAACGTTATTTGTGTTTTTACACAGATAAAATGGTCTGATATCATAAACTGAAACCCAAGTCTTTAAGCTATTAATAAAGGAGGTTTTATGACTAAAAAATCTTAGAAATAGACATGTGATCAGGTGGTTTTACATTTAAAATTATCCTTAGCTCGTAAACATTCTCTCTGATAAACGAGACTAAAAAATAATGAAAAGCATATAGATTATTTCTGATCTTTTTGTTTAAGGCTAAAGAACTAATTTGGAAGGCAATTTCATTAGGTTTTTCTAAAATATCCCTATCTATATATTCGTTCCCACTTTTAATTTTTAATACGGAAGAAGATTATTAAGTTGAATGCACCTTTTATGCAACTTCGGATATTTAGCAGTAGATGATGCAAAAATGATTGACCTTAGTACAGCACTTGCTTTGAAAAAAAGGCGTGAGCATTACCGTTCCCATAAGTGTTGGTTTAATTGTTGAAATTTATTAGTAATTTCTGCTCTAATAATGAAATTTATAAGAGGTCAAGTTTTCGTGAAGAAAACGAGCTTAAAACATTGGCAAAAAATATAGTACAAATATGGTTAATTTTCGTTTTAAAATATTAAAATTTGCTCACGGTAACGCTCACGCCTTTTTTTCGAAGCTAGTGCTGTATCAATTATTAAATAAAAATTAATATAAAAGCAAGTTAAATTTCATTGATAAAAAATTATTTTTATTCTCATAAAGAATACTTTTTTTTTAAATATCTTTATAAATTTTTAAGCTTGTAAAAAAAAGTATGTATAGAAAGAAATAAATACTAACGAAAAAATAATAAAATTTTTACAAATAACAAAGAAAAAAAACGATGCTGAAATCTTAATATTCACATGTGATTCCATAAATAATTAGATACACTTTTACCAAAAAAGTTTCACAGTCAAAAAAGAAAACAAAAAAGCAAACAAAAAATAATTACTTGATTTTTTTGTGTCGACTAGCTTAACAATTTATAGCGTACCAATAAAAGTTTTAATGTGCTTTAAATCTAGTACTAATTCTATATCCCTAAATACAAAATATAAACAAAAAATAAAAAAATTTTCAAACCGGAAT
>NTPY01000376.1:145386-174839 GCA_002922825.1 Brachionus calyciflorus | reverse complement strand
TTCTCTTAAAAAAGACCAAAAATTTAATTGAAATAAAAATTCAAATTTGAAAATTTTTGTTTATATTTTGATGAATAGCCTAAAAAATGAAAAAATTCGATTTTAAAATTTGTAAAGCATGCTTAATATAGGACTTAAAAATTTTTTTGGTTTGGTGAATTTTGTTTGTACTTTAAATTATGTTTCCCATTTTAAGATTTTAAGAATTTTTTTAAAAACAAATAGGGTAGTCATTATTTTCGTATAATTTGGGCTTTTTTTCTCAATTTTACCAGTTTTCATTAGACAAAAATTTTTTTACATAATTCTATTAGAGCTCATTTATTGATTTTTAAATTAAATTTTCTTGAAACTTAGTCAGATTCCCATCCCTAATATAAAATAAAAGACATTTATATAATTTGGAGTATATTTAGAGGGGTTACATCTTATCCATTACGCTTTTTAAAAGATTACCAATAAAAATTTTCTCCTACAAAGACTATTTAGCAAAACCTATATTAAAAATATAAAATTTTAAGTGATGGATTTATCACAGCTAACTTATTTGAAACCGACCATGGAGTCTTTGTAATCAGATTCAAAGATACAATCGCTCAGAAGTTACAATACAATACCCAATTGAGCTCTCTTTTATCAAAAACCATTTTGAATGATTTAGAAAGTCACAAGGACCTTCAGTAATTTTTTATTTTAAAATCAAATTTTTTTATCTTTCTGATTAGACCTATTTAAAGATGTATGAATTCATTGGACTCTAATTATTTATCATGTTTTTCTGACCAAATAAGCTCAATATTTACCACAGAGATCAAATCAGGAAATGTTAATAGTTTCCCGTTGACTATTCAAAAATCAATTTTGAGTTCTAATAGAGAGCCAAGATTAGCTTGGTCATCGAAAGATTTTTTCCTTATTGAGACTCTATCCGAAGATGATGGACTTAATTTGTACTTATTCAAAAAAGAACAAAACGAAAACGATTTAGTTCTATTGAAAAAGATCGAATCAGTCCAAGCTTATGACCAAGTTAGTCATAGTCAAAATAGCTTTTTAATTTATTCTAAATACATAGGAAAAAATAAACTTAATTTCTATACTTTTGATTTGAAAAAATCTCAAGAGAGAACCGATTTACTAATAAGCGCTAATGTTCTAAATAGCGAGGATATTTTACAATTAGAAGCCAGTGTTACTGAAAATAAAAATTCTCAATTGTCCGTAACAGTTTCATGTTTCTTCAAAGATTATTCTTTGAGTGTGTTCAATCAACAAGGCGTAAAATATTTTACTCGCGAGGAAGCTTTAGCTTATATTAGCACTGTTGAAATGGTCGATTTTCCTCTACTTCATTTACAAGAAGAATTCGAAGATGAATTCGGTTCGAACAAACAAGACAATTTGATAACAATGTTTTACAAACGTATTAAAACTCAATTAATAATGTTAAAAGAATTTATTCAAATTGATCTTGTTCAAAAAGTAACTAGTCTTCTTCAGAATAGTCCAATGACAAAAAAATCCCAATCGGGTATTTCGTTAGATGAAATAACACGTGATGAATTTAATTTGAATAAAATTATAGTTGCCGTGACATCAATTGGCAAAGTTTTTGGTATTTACACAAGTGCTAATGGAAAAATTTTATGGAGTTTTTATTTAAAAAATACAATTGCATTCAAATTGAACAAAGTTAGAGATGAAAATACAATTCCGTTTTTTGTACAAAGAACAGCTGCTCATGTTCCTTATGAACCACAATGTGTTCTAATTTCAAAAGCAAATGATCAAAATGGTTCGTTAAAAACAAGAGTCTACTTTTTTAATCCGTTAACTGGTCGAGCTTCAAAAGACGCGCCAAAAGAGGGTTATTTAGTTGATTATCAAGTTAAACAAGCATTTTTGTCTAATCAAATGGACAGTCATTATTTAAAACCAGTTGTTTTATTCGATACTGAAAATCGTATTCATGTTTTTCCACAAAGTTCTATTAGTGATTTACAAACAAAGTCTAGTAATAAGCCAACTATTATTTTCTCTACTCAAAGAGAAAATGACAGCTTAAATACTTTGACTGGATATTCCTTGAGCTATTCAAATGAGGTAAGAAATACTTAATTCGTTTAGATTTAATAGAGAAAGCTTAATTAAATTAAAAATAAATTGTTCTGATTTTGAAACAAAAAAAAATTAAAAATCTATGAATTGAGTTTTTTGCAGAGTAATGCTCAAGTCTCAAGTCTGCGCAAGAACATGAAATTTTTTTCGTACTCAAGTGAAGTTAAAGCTCTGAGCTTTTTTTATGAAAAAAGGAAAAATAATTTCATTTAAAAAAAATGATGTTATTTGCCCAGAATCTTTTGCAATCAATTAAGGTGCACCAAATCATAAACCTTAGTTAAGATTTTGCTGTTTTTGAGCCTTAATAACTCATGTCTATTCTGATAAAAATATTCCGAAAATATTTGAATAAATACTTCAAAATAAAATAGTTTTCTAAAAAATCGAAACCATCTTCGCTTATTTTGTAATTGAAAAATTCTCTGCATTTTTTCAAAGAGTATTTCTCAGTTAAATTATATTTAAAATTTTTGTTACGTTAAATTAATTTTGTTTAAATTTCATTAGCCATTGCCTGAAGTTTGGCGATTAAATTTTGAAGATGAGAAAATTTCAGCTATTGCATCTAAGTTATCTAATGATCGTATACACTCTCATGGAAAAATTTTGGGTGATAGAAGTGTATTATACAAATATTTAAATCCAAATTTGGTTGGTGTAGTTACAACTGGACAAGATAGTCAGAATGTTCCGTATGTTAATGTCTATTTAGTTGATACAGTAACTGGTTCTGTTGTTAATAGTTTTAATCACAAACGATGTAAAGGCCCAGTAAATATTGTACACTCAGAAAATTGGTTCTTCGTAAGTATTTTTTTTCTTAATTTTATTTTGAGACTTATAAAAAGCGTATCTATTATCCTCACAAATAAATATTGGGTCGAGTGGTTTATGAGAACGTTTATTCATGCATTAAGTGAATAATTCTTGTTCTCAGGTTTGGTAAGCAATCTGTTCAACATAAAGCTCCCTAGATAAATAATCAAAGAAGTCAAACAATTCGCTAAAAATTTTAAGATTTAAAAAAAATGTTACGGTTTTCCGGTTAGACTTTGTTTCTTTTACATCATCTATAAATATTTACTAATTTAAAGAGTTCATTAAAGATTTTTTTAATTTTTTTAAATATTTAGTATTCGTATTATAACATGAAATTCCGTCGGCATGAAGTTACAAGTGTTGAATTATTTGAAGGCGATACTCAAAATAACTCGACACATTTTAGTTCATTGGATGATATTAAACCAATTGTTTTCAGCAAATCTTACATTGTTCAACGATCATTTGATTCAATGCAGGTAACACTTACAGAAAAAGGAATTTCAACCAAAGACGTCATTGGTATTTATAATTTTTCAAAAAATATATTTTTTTTTTAACTTAAGTATTAATTTTTTCAAGTCGCATGTCAATATGGTGTTATTCTGGAAATACCATGGATTTTAATTGATCCAAGACGTCCAATCAAAATGACAGAAGTCGAAAGAGAAGAGAATTTACTCCCATACATGCCAGAAATTCCACTAAATTACGAATTCACTCTAAACTATTACAATTATGTATACAATACCCGAGGTATTTCAACAGCACCTAGTGGATTAGAGTCAACTAGTTTAGTATTTACTTATGGCTTAGACATATTTTTTACACGAGTCTTTCCATCGAAAACATTCGATATGATTCGTGAAGATTTTGATTATTTTTTCATTACAACTTTAATGGTTGGTCTAGTCCTAGGTACTCTCCTAACAAAAAAATTAGCAGCTGCATCCAATTTGAAAAAGGCATGGAAATAAAGCAAAAAAAAATACAATTTTAAAAATTATTAAATTAAAGAATTAAGCGTATTTGTTTTTTATTCTTTAAATTATTTTTCAGTTGTATCGTATTTCAGTTAAAATTTGGTCTTTTTTTCTTGTTTTTGTCATTTTTTTTTCTGTTGAAATTCAATAAATTTTTGAAATAATTTTTGTTTAAAATCTTCAATTTAATTTTATTAATTGCTTAAATATTACGCGTTTTTAAGCGATTGGTAGAATTCGAAAATGAGACTTTAGTGTAAGTTTTATTTGCCTTAGGAAATTTGTGAATTCATCACTGCCAAATTTTCATCAAGCAATATAAATTATTTTAATTTAAAAAAAAAAATTTTTTTTAAATAGTTAAAAAAATTGGTCGAAAAAATAAAATTAATTTTTTCAATCAAAAATATCAAAAATAATTCTCAACATAAAAAAATGGATTTTTTTTCTCCATTTTTATTTTTAATAATTAGTTTATTTTTTTTGGTCGAATGCAAAAATTATTATGATGTTTTAGGCGTTCAGAAAACAGATAGTACAGCACAGATAAAAAAAGCATTCAGGAATTTGGCCATGAAATATCATCCAGGTAAGTTAAAGTCATTTTGTTCCAAAAATTAAATGAATATACAATGAGATAATTAATTTTAAGATAAAAACCCTGATAAAAGTGCTGAAGTAAAATTTAGAGAAATAGTCGAAGGTAATAAATTAAGTATTGAATAAAATAAAGCAAAAATATTAAATATCATATTTTAGCTTATGAGGTGCTGAGTGATCCTGATAAAAGAAAAACATATGACCAACAAGGAGACACGAATTTTAACGGTCAACAATTTGATTCAAGTGGTTTTGATTTTCATGAATTTTTCAAGGGTTTCGATGAGGCTATGCGTAATCACCATGAGCAACATCATCAACAACATCATCATTTCCATGAAAAAGCACATAGAGAACATATGAAAGCTCATCATGGTTTTATGTTTGACTTCGATGATCTTTTCAGTGATTCTTTTGATTTGTTTGGAAATCATGATATGTTCGGTGGGGGTGGTGATGACGGGTTTGGCTCATTACTGGGAGATGCATTTCATCAAGAAAGTAAATATAAGCTCGAAATATTTAAAATTTCCCAAAATTAAATTGTTAATTTTTCTTATTAAAGTTAATATTAACCAAAATGGTATGAACTGTAGGACAGTTAAAAAAAAACAAGGAAACACAGTATTTACTCATACTGAATGCCATTAAATGAATCTTAAAAAATTTTTAATTCTGTTTTTATTGATTTTTTGCATATATTTTTTGTTTTATTGTTTTTTTAAATAAATTATTTTAAAAGGTAATTTTTGTTCTATATGATCTCCTTTTTATCAAGTTACCAGGCTTTAGTATTTAAAACTATATGTAAAGTCAAAAACCATCATGAAACCGAGTTTTTTGGAATTTTTTGGAAAATTTCAAAATTATTTGGTAAAATGTTTTGTGATGAATGTTACAATTAAGAAAAATCTGACCGCGTTTACCATTTCCAATAATTACTTTTTATTTCCTTTTTGTGATATTTGTCGTTTGTTTACCATTGAATAATATTTGAAACAATGTCTCACGTAAAGAGATAAATTCTCAGATTTAGAGGTTGGCCTTAGTTCAAAAAAATATTTTTTTTCATTTGAGTTGAATAAATTGTTTTATAAATTTTTAAAATTAATTTGACTTTCCTGAAATAGTTTGTCGATTTCTATTCATATATAAAAATATAAATATAGTCGATTGATTTTAGTTCACTTAAAAAAGAGGTTAAGGATGATCGCTTTTAAGTCAATTTTTTTCAAAAGAGAATCACTCATCCTTATTTTCTAATTTTCAAGTTTAGATTTCACATGAATTTTTAATAAATTGAATTTCTTTAAGTTGAATGCAGTTTTAGAATCGAAGAACTAACTTAGCATAGCTTAAAACAGTTTAAGTTTTTTTAAATAATTTTAGTATTATTTATTAATTTATTTATCCACCTGATCGAGCAAGAGCTTGTTAGGAAAGTGTGAGATCTGAAGTTCATAATTATTAGATGTTATTTATACTAAAAAGAAAAGACCATCTTCCCGAAATTTTCTTCCAAGTAAGACCTGGAAAGAATATCAAAAAGATATTTGAGTATATTCTAAAAACCATAATATTATTTTTTAGTCGTAATTTAGTTTTAATTGAATTTCGGGTTTTAGGACACGGGTTTATTTGCAAGGGTATCGATTTGGAGGTCTAAAACTATATCTGAAGATAGTGTGGACGTTTTACTTTTCCGGAACCTTAGGAATCGATTCCTTTAATTTATAAATAAAAAATTCTTTAGAAGAGAATTAAAGAAATGGAGCATTGGCATTTTTAGTATGGATTTAATAAGACAAGTTAAAATTTATGATGCATTTATTTTTTATCATCTATAGATTGTTTTAATCGATTTTTTTATATTTTAATAAAAAAATTAGTTAAACAAATTTTTTACCAGTATTTGTTGAAGATGATTTTTTTCTGATCTAGCTTAAGAATTAAGGATTAGATTGATGCCATAAAAATATAAACAACTATTTCTGGGTACTTTTCAAAAAAACAAAAAAAAGAGAAAAACTTGAATAAAATCGCATTAGAAATTTATTACTTTTTAATTTGAATTAAACGAATTTAATAGGTAATCAAAATAAAATCAAAAAGAGTTATGCAAGCTTTAATTGAGTTTTTGTCATTTTAAAAATTTGATTGAAAGAATACTTTATTTAAAATCATTCAGAAACATATAAATTTTTGATTTTTAGTTTTAATTCAAGCTTTTTCAATTGTAAATTATTTATTGTAATTTAAGATTCTAAGCTTCACAACAACAACAACCCCAAAAAAAAAACTAATAATTTTTATCTTCTCCCATGTAAACTCTCAAATAATAACAAAAATAAAACCAGAATAAATTCTCTAATTTTTTACTTATTTACAATAGATATTAATTAATATAAGCGTAATAGCTTCCCTTTACATAATTTGAAAATAGCCATTAAAACTAGGCCCGAATAAAAATTATTAAAAAAAAAATAAAAATTTGCATGATTAAACAAGTTAACAAAATTATTTATTTTCTTTGATCCCAGTAATAAAAATTTTAAATTCAATTTTATCTAACAACCAAATAGACACTTTTTTTAAAAAATAACCCGTTAGATATTTAGAATGAAGTAGGAATAAAATACTCATTAAGTCTAGTGGAAAATAAGTTAATTTATATTTTTTTAAAAAATACTTTTTTGTTTATGAAACTTCTCAGAAAGTTTATATGATAAATCAAAGCTTAATTTATTTGTTGTTATTGTTGTTGCTAGAACTGGACTCTTCGAACAAGTTATCATTTTTTTAAAAATTCAAATATATTTTTGTAATATTAAATAGTGATTTAATTGAATGCAAATATTGGTCAGAAACTAAATACAAATATTAATAGCACAAATAACAACAATAATACTAATAATAATAATAATAATAAGTTTATATTATTTGACTTAATGTCTGTTTTAGTTTTTAAGAGAGTTAAAAGTTTTAAACTTTTTTTTTATGATCCAGGAAAAGAAAAAAACAAACTAAATTTTTCTAGATTATTTGTATTTTGAAATTTTAATATTGTGTTTGAAAAGTATTGGTCAGTGAATTTTTTGATCTTAAAGATTTAATTTAAGATTTTCCCATTAATTAAGTTTTTTTTTTGATTTTAAATATTTCCTCATAAATTTCGGATATTTAAAATTATCATATTGTCTTCGACATCCTTTATTTTATTTTAAAAAAAAAATTCGCATTAATTAAATAATTAAACAAGAAAAGTTTTGACTTGAAAAAATAATTCTATTAATAATGGTTTAAGATGAAACAACATTTGAAGAACGGACACAAAGCATCCAAATAGCGATTTTACCGATTTTACCCTTAAACAGTTAAATGTTAGGTAGCCCGTGGTACTAAACCCAAATTTCGTGTTTAAGGGGATTGTTTTTTTTTGCAAAGGTTAACCGTACGCTCTATCAGGATATAAAGTCACATTGCACTTATATCACTATGGTATTAAATCACTATTTTTTTGTTACTAAAAAAATTTGCGTCCGATTTCTTCCAATATTTTGCAATAGTTAATTACACCAATTCATGTCACTTTTCTGTGTAAAACAATTAAAGAGTTAAACTGTTGTTAAATTGAATTTTGCTTGGAAGACTATACAGAATTTTAATTTTGAATTCGAGACATTTCTAACTGAATTCTATATCCTGTATGTTAGTATAGTGTATCATAATACCGTAATCACTCGATAGTAGTACCGGTATAAAACCGTAATTTTTCAAAATTGTACCAACCTCATTTTTTAAAGCCGAAAGGTCTATGAATTCAATCAAGGTATAAAATCAATGGGTAAAAATCTGAAACCCTAGTTTTGTACCATGGTATAAGTATCGAGTGATTACGGTAATATACTATGGGCTTTAAGATTTTTCCTACAAAACTAACGTTGTACCGTTCTGAATCTGATAGCAGTACCGTTTTTCGACCTAAAACTCCATCCAAGAATACTCGAAATATAAATCAAATTGTAGATGTTTTCATACTATTAACTAAATTTTCTGTTAAATTATCTCTAATTTAAAATTTAAAATTGAAGAAAAGAGCAGAGCTTTTATATTGCGAGTAACGAGATTTCTTTTTTTTTCTTTTCAGAATGAAGCTCTTTTTTGCAAGCATTGTTGGACTTCATTATTCATATTGAAGACATGACATGATCTATTTTTTGGGTACAATTACCACGTATGTCAACATTTCAGGGAAAAGCATCATGGCCCAACACAATTTTATTTAAAACTAATTAAAATACTTAATAAAATTTTTGACGAACTGGTTTTATACAAAAGACCGATAGTCCATCACTAATTTTATTGATTTTTAGTTTCCGTATTATTTAAATTTTACTCATAGCTTAATTTTATTTTTGAATATACCATATAGCTTAAGGAATAATTATAAATATGTGAATAATCTAAAAAATTAGATAAGCTGCAAAAAAAAAAGATTCGCTTTTTAGCTTTTTTTATCCAATAAAGCAGTCTAATCATATAATCCTAAAAAAAGACTGTAAACAAATAAGGAAATTACGACAGTAAGGAGAGTGTCACGTTATTTGACCAAAGAAATAGTTGACTAATATTTTAATGAGTTTGAATTTTAATTTAAATATTTTTAATAAATAATACAGTGTTTAATAATTTATTGACCTTTGTTATTCATTTTGTGACAAATATTGCTTTATTTGACCATAAATTTTTCACCTTTTTCCTTCGTCACATAATTGTGACCAGTGCTGGTCACCAAATGAGCAAAGTGTTATAGGTCACATATTTCGTGGTCATATAAAGTGGGAGACCAATTATAAGAATCTTTTAAAATACCGTATTTCCTTGCTAAAGAACGCGTGAAATTAAACCCATGTCTCATAATTAATAATAAAATTTTAACATAGGATAGGTCTGTTCGGTTGCATACAGCATTTATGAAAATTCGGGTATAAAGCCACGCGTTCTTTAGCAAGGAAATACGGTAGCGAACATTTAAAGGTCGCTTCTAATGTATATAAGAGGGGAGTTCTCTTTTATCAAGGATAAATTTACGAGCAATCTAAATTTCAATCAAAAAAAATTTTCAAAAGCAATATTTTATAAATTACATATATTTTTTTAAAAAATTTATCGTAACAAATCATTAAATTTTCAAGTGACCATTTAAAAAATTCAAGCAAAAAAAGTTGCCATATTTAGCAATATAGTTATTATAAGATAACTAAACCCTTATCACAACAATAGATTATAATCTTCAAAGTTGAGATAACTCAAGTGAATCATTACTTTTAGGTCCCTTATTATTATTGAATCAAATATATTTTGAGTCGAAGTCAAGCTTTCAAATAATATGTTTATTTATTTTTTTTTTTTTTAAATTTTAAACACGATTTGAACATCTCGATTTAAAAAAAAAAGTTAAATTTTTTTTATTTTTATTTTTCTAAATTATCCAGGAAACTATTACTTATTTTGTTCAATATTTCAAGTATTAATAAACATGAAATATATTGGTCAATTGTACGATAAAAAATAAAATAAAATTTTTTTTTACAAATCGAACACTTGAAACAGATTTAAAATGTTAAATTTATTTAAATTCAAACAAAAAAAAGAAAAGAATAGGGCAGATAGGACAGATTTGAAATATTCCTTGTCTAATACATTTTTAATTTAATTATCCAAAACATGAAAATGAAAAATGTCATCTTGAAGTATTTAGTAGAACGTCATTATTCTAGACTCTTTCAAGTGGTCAATAAAATAAAAAATTTCTTTTAATTTTTTTTAAAGACCATCAAAACAAAAAAAGACTTGTTTCTTTTCACAGGATTAAATTTTTAAATGTGTCCATTTTTACAGAGTATGTTTTACTAAATTATCTACTTTATAATTAAATTAAATTTAGACAAAAAAAACAGAAGGCCTTAAGGTAGCTTTAGTTTAATTAGTTCTTAAAGCTAGTTTAAATAAACAGTGGGCTTTTTTTTTTCAAAAAAATAATTTCGTTGGCTTTTCTTAGAAAACAAGAAGGAAATAAAAAAGAGCAATTATAACGAGTCATTTAACTTGAATGTTTTTTTATCGATTAGAATATTAAGAATTCCCTTTTGGTCGTATGTTTTTTATTTTTTCAATATTAAAAAAGTGTTTGTTTTTGTTGTTTTTATGTAGCCTGTATCAATTCAACCCTGGCTTTAATTAAACGACCAAAATTTCAAATGAAATTTTTTTTTCTAATCTGCGCTTTATTATTATTTGCAATTAGGATAGAATTCTCGTGCCATTACATGTTCATTCAAGTGTCAAATTTGAGCCTGAACACAACAACAAATAAAAAAGAACAAAAAATAATTATTTTAATGTCCAATATATAATCAATTAGGAAGGGAAACGTATAATTTTATCAGTTCCAAAAGCGAAAGAAAAACAAAAAATTTGTTTTAGATTTGTCTGATTTGCATTTTAACTTTGATATAATTTACAATTGAATGGATAAATAATTTTTTATTTCTCAATTTAAGTCTAAATCAGGCCTTTATTTCTTGTATAAAAAAAAGGAATCATTTACTTCAATTGTAAATTATCTGTTTTGTTCATTTGTTTCTAAATTACGCAATAAGATTTCTTTTTATTTTCCCGTTATTAGGCGCTTTAGTTTTCCCTTAAAAGAAAAACAAAATTTGAATTAATTGTTTTTTTTTTTGGTTCTAAAAAGCAAATTTTTCAATTCTCAAAAATTTGTAATCAACAAGAAAAGAAGCATAATTCGAAAAACAAACACACACACACTTGCTTTAAATAATTTATTAAAAATAAAAGTAATGGGCTATCGAATGACATAAGGGGTAGTTTATTAAAAATTGATAAGTATATTTTTGTTTTCCTATGTCCTGGTATTATATAACAAGCTAATCTTATTTAATAAAATAAAAAGTAAAAATTTTGGTTAGTTTAAGATTATTGTTATTTTAAGGATAGTGAATCATAAGATAAGATGGATTTTATAAAATATATTTTGTTGGGTGCAATTATTCTAGTAGCGAAAAAAAATTAAAAAAAAAAAGCTATTAGTAATTTAGCATGATTTTTCTTTTCATCAAGGGAAATAATATACTCAAATTAAGGGCTTAGGTATTGAATTATTAAATCTCTTAATTTTTTTTTCTTTTAAAGGAATCAAAAATATTCTCTAAGAGTTTATTTTATCATACATTCTAAAACATTAGTTTTTAAATGTCTTTAAAAAATACAATTCAGCGTAATATTTATTTGATGCTTTGCCTTTTAAAACACTCAAGGCGTCATTCTCTATAAATTCTAAATATAAACAAATAAATTAACTTCCTTTAATCAATATGTTTAAATCAACCTTTAAGGCATAGAATTTTCAACTAATAATTTTTTTTTTTACGATTGAAATTTTTGTATAATCTAAAATACTCTTAAACTTTAAAAAATATATATTGATAATTATGTAGGAGGCGACGTTAGCTGAAATTAAGTGCTCTAAAAATTCGACTTAATTATTTAGTCCCATTAATAAATCAGACAAGAAATTATTCAAAAAATAACTATTAATTTTTCGAGTATTTTAATGGGGATATAGTTTAATTTGGTTGTTGTAGTTGTTCATAAGGGCTTAAATTTTAAAATTCGATAGTTTAATTTTTTATTTTTGGGATTCAAATTTTTTAGCTTAATTTGTCAATAGAAATATTCATTAGCCATCAGTGAAAAGGTATTGGAAAATATGCTCGAGAAATTTTTACCATACGGAAACGTGGCTCAATATTATTTCTGATCTGCCCTAAAATATGAAAATTTCTAATCGATCTTTTAAAAAAATAGTTCAAAGAAAATTTAAAATTTATTCCAACTTTTTTTTTTGCAAAATTTATTTAGAATCTCTTTGAATTCACGAAGTTTCTAAAAATGAAAGATTTATTGTGTCTAACATTATATAACTTTTTGGTATGATTTGCAAAAGATCTGTAAAAATTCAATTTTTCGACTCGGAACCTTATAATGACTTACAGTCACTTATTTGTCTAATCTTTTTTCTTTTAAAAGCTATGATGCTATGTGTCAAAACTAAGAAATTTTATGATGTGAAATTTTTTATTAGAAAGATAAGATTGATTATTTTAAAGAGCATCTAAAGCATGAGAAGTCCCAGAGGACATTAATAGTATTTAAAAATTTAGTCTTATAGGGGTGTCACTTAAGTATCATTAAAAAACTGTTATTTTCTAAATAAGTTTTATTCGAAATAATTGAGATCATTATCATATTATTAAGTTGTATTAAAAAGCTTTGAAAGTTTTGTAAAATGATACAATGCCTAAGAGTCAAAAGCATAGGCAAAAAAAAGTATAGTATTATTGGCGATTCTAGTCCCATGCTTAACATGTGAAAGACTATTAGACAAATTTTATGGTGTGGCTTTTATTAAATTGAATATAAATGAATTGTTTTTTAAAGATTAAACTAAATTTTTCCTCAAAAAGTCATATTTTCAATAGGTCCTAAAGATGAGATGCATTGTCAACAATAGCCTAAAATACTACTGACTAATTAAATTCTATTTTCATTAGATAAATAAAGCTAAAAGAATACAGCAGTTATAACGAAAAAGAAGCGTGAGCGTTACCGTACCGTTACCTTCCCGATACGATTGCCGTTCCCGAAAAAAAATTTTATTTGAACAACTCTTTGAATGATTTTTTTTGAAAAAAATTTTAATCGTAACCAAAAAAAAAAAATTTTTTTGGGAACGGCAATGGCAATGGTAACGGTACGGTAACACACACGCTTCTTTTTCTTTATAACTACTGTAGGTTCAAAAATAAGCAGTTACTAAAAGATTCTTAAATCTTAAAAAATAAATAAATTCCATTTTTCATCGTAAGTTAATACCTAAAATTAACCTTAAAATTACTCAACAAAATTTGATTTTATACAGCTTTCGATGTTTAACTGTTTTAATTCTTTTATTCTTTTCGAACTTTTTATCAGTAAAATTTTACTTAAAAGTCCATGTTAATGATCACTTTAAACTCTTTATTCAAACTGATATAAATCAAGTATTTTAAAAGTTTAAATCATAACTTCCTCTTATCTAAAAAAATACTTTTCAAGCATTATATAATAAAAAAGGCTCATCAGGAATTTGACACATAGCTTCCTACTTTGAATATTTAGCTTAAGATTTATATCAAAAATTCAAAATTTCAAAACACAGACCATAAATAAAACCAGAATCAAAACGAAAAAAAAAACGAACGCAAAAAAGTTGTATCAAAATGATATTTGATACGATTTAAATAGTTTTTTTATTTTGTTTTGTTTATACTTCCATAGATTAAATCTAATTTTATTAGTTTTCTAATTCAAATAGAATTATCCAACTGGTTATAATAAAATTTTAATTCAATTTTTTCGGCTAGTTTTTCATTTTATTTTTTGGTTTTAAATCATTTTTAGTTCTAGGGTAATATATATTCGCGGAAAAAAAAGAGAAAAAGCCAATTTCAGAAGAATTAAAAAAAAAATTGTAAATTTGATTGTTACATAATTTTTCTTATGGATTCCAAATCAAGTCAAGATAGAAGAACTTTTCAGATAGATTTTTTTTTATTGTTTATTGCCAATTGAATTCTCATAAGTTACTCAATTTTCTATAATAATTAAAATTTTCTCGAAGATAGCTTGAAGGTTTTTTTTCTTTTAAAAAATTTTCAGAGAACTTTTTTAATTTCAGAAAGAAAAAAAATTCTATGTGTTCCGAATTATATATTCTTCCTGAATGAAATAAAAAATCAATTATATTTACTAGGAATCTATTTGTCGATCTCTTTTTATTTACTTATTTCATTAAACCAAGTTTTTATTTTTTTAAAAAGGAGAACATAACTTAGTACAATAAGCTTTTTTTTTTGCATTAAATAATCCTTTTCTTGTTTTTACGAAAATAATTTTTCTAATAATTTTATGAAATGAAATTCAAATAATATTATTTTTAAACTAAATAAGGTCCTAACGAAATTTGAACAAAAAGGAATTTATCTTATGTCTCAAAGTGTCGTTAGTTTGAAAAAAAAAAAAGAACCTTGAAGCTGAAACATTTAAATTTTTTAACTTTTGTTTCCTAAAATTTCAAGCTATTCGAAAGCAACTTTATTTGAACCATTTTTAAATTAGAATTGAGGCGTAGAACAATTTAAGTATTTTATTAAATCTTTTATTAATTTGGAAAGTTTTTTGTAAAGCTTTTTTTAGCTTCGTTTTATATGCGAAAATGGATTAAAAATTTTTTGATTTTTCAATAGAGTTCCTCTAAGTGTATATAATAAAAAAGCTTTTGAACTCAATTCTCGTTAATACAAACAGAGGAAAATTTACCAAAAAAAAATCGCATCTAAATAAAAAAAGTAAAATGGAAGAAATTTCTAAATGTTTTTTTCATAAAATATGTAGTGCCTCAAATCATAAACCGAACTGGCACTTTTAAAATTATCATCTGACTGTGCCTATCTTAATAATTTTTATTTTTAATGATGATTTTTAATAAGAATTATTTAATTAGGCGCTTTTTTAACCAAAATTCTCCTAGTCACTTTGGGTATAATCCCGGAACATTAAGGAAAATTCGGGAATTGGATTGATTGATTGTTTTGCCTTAAAAAAATTCTCACGAACGAGCTCGCAAATCTTTTGATTAATACCATATCTTTTTAGAAAAAAAGTTAGCTTAAGTATCTCAATAAAGGATTTTTCTCGAATCGATTCAAGCAAAAGCAAAGCGTCGAAGCAGTATAAGTTCTTCGAATTCTTTTTCCTTGCTTTAGATTGACTTATAAATTATGTATCGAAAAAAGATTCAGAAACATGATTTGAGATATTGTCAATAAAATGCCTAGTTTTTCATCTTCGAAGAACATACGTTTCAAAAGTTTAAAATAAAAGTTATAAATTTTTCAAACAAAAGTATCAATTACCGTAAACGCTTGCTCATAATTACATATAAGATTAGGAGAAATTCGAGTATTATTACGTGTAATTCTAACCAGAAAAAGGGCTTTTTTTCAACCTATTATAGATACATGTAATTATATGGCGATTTTCGGTTATAATTCGAATTAAGATTACATGAGACCAAAAAAAAAGAAAATTATTTAATTTTTTTTTACCACCTATTATAGTTACGCGTAATTAAAGAATTTCCCATAGAATGCCATTCATTGTATTAGGTCAAAAAAAACCTTCTACTCAGCTATAATTACATGCTACCTTATGTCGATTTTTGGGTATTATTGGGTAATTATCAACAAGCGTTTACGGTACTTGTTAAGAAGTACCAAAAAACAAGTCTTTAGAAGTCTATAATGGTTTAAAGTCAAATAAATTGTTTTCAACAAGCCTAAGTCTGAGTCGAATTTTTCGACTTGTGATTATAAACTGTATTTCTCGTACCGCACCGTACCAAATAAAAATTTTTCTTAAATTTTTTATAAAAGTTTTTTTTTTGGTACGGCACGCTACGGGCGCGGGTAAGTCGTTAATCCGCGAGAAATGCAGTTGTTTATTCATAAGAGATTTCTTTCTTAGATTCATATTAAAGTTCAAAGCTTATATTTTCACTTGATAACAAGTAGTCAAAAAAATACTTTTATCCATAGCCTAGAACAATAGAGTATTTTGTAAAATCTCGTAGTATTTTTAATTAATTATTCCCTATACGGAAAAAGGAAAATTTATATAAAATATAAGAAAATAAAAATCTAATTTGGGTTAATATTTTTAAGATATAATTAAATTGCGTGATGTATCTTGTGAATTTTTTTTTGTTAAAGAAGTAAAAGTATGACCTATGTATAGTGAATAAATATTTTATTTTTTGTAAAAATAAAATTAGAAAAAATTAATCAAAAAAAAAAAATTATTTGTAGAGTAATCAAAAATTTTAGAATATCAGACCCTACAACAAATACATTTTTTAAAAAAGAAATTAAAATTTGAACACCCCGACATAAGAAAAATTCTCGGAATTCAAATCTGACAATTTAAATAAGAATTAGATTAAAATTCTAATTTTATTTTTAAATATTTTTGAAACGGTAGATTACCATTTATGTTCTTAAGGAGTTTTTTTTGCAAAACGTGATAATTGCACAAAGTCTTTTATATTTTTTAGGGGAAAACTAAAAACAACTATTTGGGTTATTTGAGCATAAAAATAAACAAATTATTGTCATGTTTGAACTACTTGATTTCGAATCGATTATCTATTTTGAAAACATGTTTTTATTTAAAATCTTAATCTAAAAATAATTATTTCAAAATTAAATTTCTTTCAAATTAAATAGGCTTTATTTCAAGAAATAAAAAAAAAAAAGAAATCGGTCTTTTTGAAATTGTTTAAATGTTACAAATAAATACTCATTAAACAGAAGGATACAAGTAATTTTAAATTTCAACAATTTGTTTTTTAAGTAGGTCTATGTCTGAGTTTTTTTTTCTTCTTATCTCTTATTAAATTATCAAAAGCAATAAAAAAAAAAGAGATAAGTTTTAATTTTTTTTTAATTTAATTCCTAAACCAAGCTAAAGTGTTTTAATTTTTCGATTCCTATATGCAATAAGAGTTAATTACTTAAACAATCTAAATCAATAGTATTTTTTTTGTAATTTTTTGAATATTGCAAGCAGCATGAATTCTCTTTTGAAATTAATATTTCAGCTTGACCACAATTAAAAAAATAATCAAGAATTTCTCTACTTATATATTTTTTTTCTTTTAAAAATAATTCCTATAAGAAGATAGAGGAGTTGTTTATAAAGATATTATTTTATATTGAGAGAATTTTTTTTAAGAGCTTGTACGAGTTTAAATCTCAGGTGAATTAGAAAACGCTTGGTCAAACGTTTTGTTTTATAGTTTTTCGATTAACAGTTGAATTACAAAAACATATTAGTATCCAGTAAAGAAAATTTGTATAAATTAATTTTGTAATATTATTGCAATTTTTTCTTTATTTTTTTTTCGTTTTCACTTGCAACCAGAATGAATTAAACCGAAAATTCAATTCATTATGGTATTTAAGTTTTAGTCATTACAATGACCAGACACTTAGAAAAAGAAAAAAATTTAATTAATTTTTTTTTCTATGTTGTTAATAATAATTCTGCTTTAAAATTAACAACAAATAAGAAGAAGAAAAAAAGTGTAATATATAATTTTTTTTTCCGAACATAAAAGAAACTTTATAAAATTTTTTATAAAATATTTCCTTACATTTTTATGACATCAAAATATAAGGAAATAATGCACTATTTAGAGTGCTAATATTTCCTCTTATTTTATTGAGAGTATTTTCTTCTTAATTGAATAACTCTTACTTAATGTGCTTTAAAAAAGGAGGCATAAAAAATAACTAAATACCTGGATCTAAATGATCTTGAGTTACACATGTTTATAGAACTAATAAATTTAAGCATTTACAAAAATTTAATTTATCGCTTAAAATTGATTCCGTGGTATCTATATAGTTTTTTAATAGTAAAATAATTTAAATTGAATATTTTTTAAATTAATTTATGAAATGAATTTCTACCCGTATTAACGGAGTAACCGAACCCTTACTCATAAATAAAAATTTTTGGAAATAATTTTTTTTGAGTGCGCGTACGGGTTTGGGTACGAGTTTTTCAGCTTAAAAAAATAATTATTTAACTTTTTTTAAATGAGTTTAATTAAATTTATTCTATTGAATGTGCGTCGTGACCGGTAGGAATTATGTCACAAATTTTCTAAAAAATTTTCTTTTAATTTCAGAAACAACAATTTTTTCTAAAAGGTAAGATGAGGTCAGATATTGAGGCACTGTTAGTTTGTAATAAGGTTTCACAGAATTGCAGTCAATTAATATAATATGATACGATAGGTACAACGCAAATTCAGTTTAGAGGTCCAATTTATTTTAAAATTTCGGAAAAATAATTGCTACTGTTCCAAAAGAATCTTGTAGAAATAGGTAATGACAAAAATAGGTGTTCAAAAATTAAATAAAATCAAGTTTTGATCTGTCACACTGTATTCGCTTGTAGAAAGATGCAGCAGTTCATCACCGAATCTGCAATTTGGCGCAATGCGTCTCATCCGATCAAAACAATATTAAAAAATTCAAAAATTCTACTTTTAATTAAGAGGTGGGTCGTGTCCAATCTTGCGGTTATATCACACGTGATAAAATAGAAAAATTCAAGACCAAAAATTTGGCAAATTACGACTCCATAAATTTTTTTAAAGCGAAGAGAAACTGTATTTTTTTTAACTAGATAATAATTTTATTACAAAGAAATTCAATTTATATGCACCATTGGATTTTTTTTATTTTTAACGCTCAAAATTTATCTGTAAAATTCGAATTTTGCTCGTCGAGGTTTTATTTTTTAACAAATAGTTAACCATTGGAATCAGCTTCCAAATGAAGTGATTGAAGCAAGAAATATCAACTGTTTTAAAGCCAAGCTTGATGAATGGTTGTCGAAACACGTAAAAACGACTGCTACAGTTTAATAGAGCTCTGCTTGAGTAAATTTTCCCAAGTTGCAGTATTTTATACTACTAATAATCAAACTAAAAATGGATTTTATAGTTTCCGTAGTTTTATAGTTAATATTCCGTTGAGGAATTTAAAAAAAATTTTAAACCATTATTTTTTAAATATTTTTTTTAAAGATTACAAAACTTTCTAAAAGGACTTTTTTTCGCAATTCAAGTAGTTTTTTATTTTTCAAAAAAGTATTCCGAACTAATCAAGACCGTTAGGAAGTTCTGGAGATTGTAGACTTACGAATTTGAGAAGTCTAATTGAAAAGATAACTCTAAAAGCAATTTTTTTATCTTTATTTCTTTTATGAAATATCTTGATGAGGCTACTTCATTAATATTTTTAAAATTTTAACAAACTAAACTAGATCTTATTTAAAAAATGACTCTTGAAAAATGAGACTGATAATCTCTAGAAAAAAAAAATTAAGGTATTTTTAATAACTTTTTATTTTTAATTTCAGAAATTTTTTGTTTCGTCAGTGACGAATACTTTAATACTCGAACAAGTTTCGAAATCTTTCAATTGATTTCTTTTAGAAAAAAACTAACGAGTTGAAATAAAATTTCAAGAGTTACAACAACAACAACTACTACTACAAAAGTGATTGAAAGAAAACAAATTAATTTTGTGTTATTCTTTCAAAAAATAAAAAATTATTAAAAGATTTCGGTATTTGTAAAATCACAGACGACCTTTTTGGTTCGTATCGTACTTTCTCTATTTTTTGTTGTTATTGTTGTATGTTCTTTAATCTCTTTTTCATTATAGCCCTCAAAAAAAAAAGAAAAATTGCAAAAATAAAAACGACTACAAATTGTCGAATAGAAATTTAATTTTACTGCTAATAGCTTGTTGCTTTTGAGCTATAAATGTCTAATCTTTGAATCCATTTTTTAATCTCTTAAATCTGGTCAAAATTAACAACTTTCTCTCAAGCTATAATCGGTTTATCCTTTTTATTTTAAAATGTTTTTTAAATATCTCTAATTCAGCAGCTAATTTTCCCAGACAAAATTCTAAGAATTTTTTATTTTTCAATTTAATTCGAAGAAAAAAAATTAAAAAATTAATTTTCAAGGGTTATATAATTTTTATTTAATGGGAGCTTAAAATCAATTTTTTGTTTGTTACTCCAGAAAGTTAAATCCTTTAAGGTAAATGTATTTTTTAATCAAATAATTTTTTATACGAGATTATAGTAATGAGGTTATCTCTTAATTCGAACAAAAAAAAAATGAAAACCCTCATGGAAATAAAAAAAAAAAAGCTCATGAGATACCGAAATTTAATCGTTCCATAAATAAAAATTATATAAACCCTCAATAAAAAAAAAGAATGATAAATTAATTAAATAGTTTATTATTTGCATTTTAATAAATACAAAATTCTATCTAATTAACCATATATTTAAAAAAATATAAAATTTTTTTTTTAAAGTGTATTCAATATCTAAAATTAACAGACTGTTTTTCTCTTTTTTTTTTTGTTTGATATAAACAATATCGCTTAAAAGGAAACAGCAAATTAATTTTTTATATATTCTTTGTATTCTATATTGGTTGGCTATTGAAGCGATTCCGTTTTGTTTTTTGTTAGTTGAATATACCTAAAAAATATATATGACATCCATATGGATGAAAATTATATTAGATACTTGAAGAAAATATATAAAATCTATAGAGAGACCTTGTAGATTATTTTTAGTTACAAACGCTTCTATTTTTTTTCGTTTTAAAATTTTGTGTTGATTCAAAACAGCTGCTGAATTCACTCGATTGGCAACAAATAATTAATAATTTCATTAATTTTTGATACTTTGGAGCCATGAATTAAACTGTATTTAACTATGGAAATACGAAATTTTTTTTTGTTATTTTAGTAAGACACCGATTTATATTAAATAGTAAGTTATTTCTTTTATTGTTGGTTAAGTGTAAAAGAATTAATGACTTAGTTTTAGGATGATATCTTGAATAAAAAAAAAAGGACCAGAAATTCTAAAAAAAAAACAAATTTGAACAAGGATATTTAAGGATTTTTATATTTTAAAGCATTTCTCAAAAGGTTTTTTTTCATTAAAGTTTCATATTTCTTAAAATAATATTATTTCTAAACAAGAAACTGATTCCATACTGAGTTAAAATAGATTTTAACAAAGGACGTACAATTATGATCAATTGTTTTTCTGTTGAATTGTACAAGTTTTGGAATCGAAATTATATTAATCTCATTCACTATTTATTCTCTTTAAACCATAATATCTATAATTGTACTCATTTACTTTACTTTCGTTTGGTTTACCAAGTAAAGTAGAAATTCCACTTTACCAGATTTTCTTTTTAAGTAATTTAAGTAAAGTGTAAGATTACTTTTACGAGTAAAAAGTTAACTAAAAATTCATTTTCTTAAAGCAAACGAGAAGCAATATTGCAGAAAAATATCAAAGTACCCTTTGCTGTCAAAGAAATTTTTGTTCAATCAAAAATATTAAACTGCTGGTATAGCAAATTTTTTTTTTTACTTGAAATTTAATTTAAAAAAGTAAATTTTTATTTTATTATTTACATAGTGCAGCCTTAGTAGCCAATAATATTCATTAACATACATGTGATAGTTTAGGCTACACGTTCACTTACACTTCTATAAGTGTTCATTTATAAAATTGTTATATTTTAGAAAAATTTAAAAAGTTATTCGTTTTCAAGAAAATTAACAAAAGTAAATTTTGCTAAGTTTCCGGAAGTTCAAGCAACAATTTTTTGTTTATTTTTATTCAATATATTCTCTGCTATTAAGGAAATATATCAGCATTCCTTAGAAAATGTGAAAAAATTAACGAGAAATTTTATTTTGAAGTATTTTTGTAAAAAAACCATTTTTCATTAAAAATTTAGTTTTTTTGAAACTCTAGTAACCTTTATTTTGGTTATTATGAATCAAATTGTTCAAAATCAAAACCAATTTTTATAAAGCATGGTTAACTATATAATTCAAAATATCTTCGGAATATTTTTATCGGCATAAAAATGAGTTATTAAGGCTCAAAAACAGCCAAATCTTAACTAAGGTTTATGGTTTGGTGCACCTTAACAGTGAAAAGATTTGATCCGATAGAGAATTGATCCAGGCCATAAATTAAATTTTTATTATATTCTCCGGAAAACTTTCTAAAAAATTTTGCGATTACCCGTTTAAACACATTTGAAACTGGAACAGTAGAGTAATTTTGAAAAAAAGACTGCCTTTAGTCTAATTGAAATTGTCTTATATTCTATTTAGGAAGGGATTGTATTTTTCTATAAATTTTTTAAAATTCTCATCCCTTTCCACATTGAAAAAATGAGAATTAGAGTAAAGGTAGCTTTTTTCTACATTACTCTGAGAGTCCTAGACAAGAGTTTACCGTAATATTTCAAAAATAATATTTTTTTGATTTGTAAATTCCAAGCAGATTTATCAGAAAAATATTTGATTTATATTTCAATAATAAAGAGTTTAAGGTAAATTCAGAAAAAGTCAAGACATATTGCTGCTTAGCTACATCTCCTTAAATCGACAAGATTTTATCAGCTTTTTTATATCAAATCTTTAAATCTTTTCTTTCTTAAATTTCATTAGGTAATAACCCAAATTATTAAAAATTAAAATAAAAATGCTTATGATTCAAATTTTAAAATAGCAAACTTGAAAATTTGTAATAAGTTTAATTTTGATTTTAAAAGCCTACTAAAGATTTTTCTATAAATCAAAATCAAGATAATTTTTTTAAAGGTTCTAAAAATTTAGAAACGCTTCAATTTAGACCAATTTTACGTAAAAAAAAAATAGCTAAAAATATTTTTTAAACTCTTTCCTTAATTTTATTTTTCAATTACCGGATCCCAGGATATATTCGGTCTCTTTTTTTTTCAAATAATTTTACCTCTAAATTATAGCTTTTATAAAATCAAAAAAAAAATTGTCAGATTAGATTTTAAAATAGTTTTTTTTTTATTATTTTTTGAACGCAACTAAAAATGATAAGTGTCTTTATAATTGTGCTAAATTAGTACAATTCTCTTTTCTTTATTTTTTTTTTACTTAAGTAGCAATTTATCTTGATCAAAATAAGAAATTTTTTGATTTGTGTCACAAAATTTTTTCTAAGGGAGACTTAAGGAAGCATTAAGGATTTCTTATTGTTATTCTATTCAGGTAATCTCATAATGATTTGTTTCGAATTTTAGCATTACGTAATTTTAAGTGTCTATCATGAAAAGCTCAACAACAACAAAATTCTGTTTTGCTCAACAACAACAAAATTCTGTTTTATTGTTCTTCTGAAAAAATTTTCAAATTCTTTCAATTCGAATGTTTGCGCGCTTAGGGAAAAACCATCGAAAAATAATAAAACAAATCTTAAATTCAATATTTATAATTAAACATTGTTAATTAAGTTATAAACAAAAGAGAAAATGTACATAGATCTATTCAAAAATTTATTATTTTTTTAATTATATTTATTTAATTATCTACGATTCGATTCTTTTAATTAACTTAGAAAAAACAACAACCAAAAAGCCTTCTAAAAACTATTCTAATGTTCCATGCCTTATTGAAAATGAAAAAAATTGAAATACTTGATTTTGAGATAAACCAGATTTTGTCAGTCAAGGTAGTAAGAATACGAGTAGCTCTTTAAAAAAATATTCACTTAAAATTTAAAGATAGTTAAAGGCTCTTTTAAATATTTAAAGAATAACAAATATAAAAAAAGGAAATTAATAATAATATTGTTGTTGTTGTTGTAGTATGGCACACGTTCTGTCAACTTGAAAATATTTGTAAATTTAACCAAGCATAAACTAGCCGAATAAGAAGAATAAAAATTCATTAAAAAAACATTCTACTTAATTTAAATTGACGTCTTTTTTTTTTGTTTTTTTCGGGGGCATTTTTGTTTTCCTTAGCTCTCTTATCTTATCTTTAGCAAATTGTTTCTTACAACTAATTAAAAACCTTTTTAAATAAAATAATAATATTGATGTTTATTCAAATATTGAATCGATTATTATTAACCATTTAATAAAATTTAAACATTTTTTTTTTGTTGTGTTCCCTAGAAATTTAATAGACTTAAAATTTGGTTAGTTAAACCCCAAAATTTCAATTACTATTATTACTATTTTAAAAAAGAGTTGAATTGATAGCTTAAAGTTGATAGAGCATAAAATAAATTCTTGAAGATGGAAAACTTTTGGTATTTTTTTTTTAATTACTAAAATGCTGTTTTGCCTACAAGATTTTTCAATATTTAAAGAAGAAATACAAAAAATACCTTCTACAATCAAATTATTGAATATTTTATTTTTTTTAGAAAAAATTTAAAAAATCAATCAAAAATATATTGAAATGCTTAAGCATTTTTACTAAGAGCTCAAGAAAAAAAAATAAAAAAAAAAGATATTTTTTTTATGACGAGAAATGATGAGATTTAAATGTATAGTTTTTGTAATTTTATTTAATTGTTTAGTAGTAAGGGTAATAAGGTCTGATCCTGTTAATAGTAATAATAGTTCGAATCTACCGAGTACTAGTCCGAATAATAATGTAAATAAAAATTTTATACATCATCATGCGATTAATAAGCATAGATCACATAATAACGAGAACAATTTCGATTTTAATCAACAAATTTTTATCAATCAATCAAATAATATTCATATACTAGCCAAGCATGGTCAAACGGTATATTTGCCTTGTATTGTTTTTAGACAAAAGCATCAAGATTTGTCAAATGTAAGTATTTTTATTAAATCCTAATACGATTCTGGTCATTCACAACTTCCATTTGTGAAAGTTCATGGACCAATGTGAATTTTCATGTGTGTCATAATTTTTGATGAACAAACTTTTTTCGTTTATCGCTTTTCTTAAGCTATCATCAAAATTCGTAAAATTTCAGCAAGCTTCATTAAAGATCATGAATACGTTAATATTCATGAAAGTTCATGAACTTTACAAATGGAAGTTGTGAATGACCTATATTGTAATACTTATTGATAAATTTGAGTTGTATTTTTATTTTGAGGATTTAATTAGAACTTGTTTAAAAGTTCTAATAAAATCCTCAGCGCTTAAAAATTCATGGTATTTTTTATTAATAATTTAAGTAATGATAAAACAGTATTTTTTCAGTACGATCAAGACTGTTTCAAGGTGTAAGTGTATGGTAAAGTTATCCATAACACTAAATCAAAAAAATTTTCAAACTAAATTTATCTGCCTTTAAAGTAAATTTTTGGTGCCAATGAATTAAACAGTATCACAAATAATACAATTCGGCTCTTGGATTTTTTCAGTACTTTTTCCATTAGACTTAAGATTGAGTAAGAATAAATGTAAAAAATAAATTAGAGTAAACATTATTGAAATTTAGAATTAATTATGAAATTTCTAATTTATTTTTTAATTCTGAATTTAGCTCTAATGGAAAAGGTACTGAAAAAACCCAAGAGTCAAATTGTTTTCCAAAAAAATTTCTAAAAATTTTTAGCATGTAATCGATGATATGTACTCTAATAGTAGAAAACTTGACTTTAAGCATTTTTCTTAGGCAAGAGGATACGGTATAATTTTTCCTTTTTTTTATAATAAAATTTAAAAAAACTAAATTAAGTACAAAATACCTATATCAAAAACACTCAATTCATTGTTATTAGATTTTCTCGTGCAGGAAACCCGGAAGGTTTATTTGATCGACCCTTTTTATTTTTTAAGTGAAAAAGGAATTTATTTAGAGAAAAGGTTTTAAAGATTTTGTAATTTGAGACAATGCTCAAATTACAATTTTTCTTATTATTAGCCATCTATTCGTCGCCGATCGAATACACGGCTAAAAATAAGAAAAAAAAAGCTAAATATTAGTTTTTTAATTTTGGTGTTCTGGTGTCATTTCTGGTCAAAAACTAGTTAACTGAAATAAAAAGAGGCGTTGTAAATAATTAATAGAATGTCTTTATTAAATGAACGCCTTTCCTATTAGTAATTTTTATGTCTTAAGTAGTTTAAGATGACGAAAAAAAACAAAATTGCTCAATTAATTAAATTGAAAATTTTTAAAATTTATTTGAATTTTTTCATTAAAAGATTCACACAATATGGAATAAATTAACTGATAAACAGCGACCTATTGTCTTAAGCATCGGCCTACAACAGCTTAAGCAAGACATGAGATATAGAATACGTTCAATTAATTTAAACAGACATAGACATACGGATGGGTCTGAGTCTGTAGTTAAAAACAACGAAAAATATGAATTATTAGAAAATCAAGTAGCTGATGAAAATTCTGAAGATAGCTTAGCTGAGTCCACATTAGCACCTTTACCACCTCAATTGCGTCATAAGTATTTAGTTCAAAATTGGCAGTTTGAAATAAGAAAGATAACATTTGAAGATGCTGGAACATATCAATGTTTACTACCCTTAGTCAAACCAATTGTTAAAAATATTACTCTTCAAGTTATTCGTAAGTAAAACAAAAATTAAAAAAAATATTCTAAAGTCTTATAAAAAACTCATTCTTTAAGCTGATCTAACTATTGAGCCTAGACAAGGAAGCTTTAGACAAGATGATAAAATAGTCATTAAATGTAAAGCTACTCTAAAGTATCAACCAAAATTAAGCCATAATTTAAATCAACGTCAACAAAAACCCAATATACACTGGTATAAAGAAAATGAGATAATCAAAACGACAACTAGTCGAAGCACAAAAAATGAGAATAGCAATCAACATCATCATAATCACAAAATAGAAATTGACACACGTCAAGACTTTAATGAAAATTTACTTAATAGTGTTTTGACTATTAATAATGCTAAAGTAGATGATAGTGGAAAATACAAGTGTATTTATGATAATATTCAGGAACAAGTTGATGTCAAGGTTCTCTATGACTGTAAGTAAATTTTTTGAAATTAATTATTTAGGAGATTTTCTTACATTTCAGACCTTTTTTTACGGTAAAAGAAAAGCTTGACACAGAGTTTTTTTTCAAGAAAAAAGACCCTCTTTCAGTCTCGTGAGTCAGATTAAAAAATAACCCGTTGCTCTGATAATAAAAATTAAAAAAAAATTTTTGAATTTATGTTGGGCATACGCCATTAATTAGAGATAAATTAAATCCGACATCTATTTTTTCAATAAATGTCGATTTCAAATTTGAAGATCTATCATCGTTTGAGACGACAAAAATTTGTTTTTTTATATTAGTGATAAAATACGATTATCTTTTCTCGTTTTTAATGGTCTTAGGCGATCAAAAACAAAGTTTTATTTCATTTAGAGATATTGTATTCTTTTATTTTTAGACAATTATTTTAACTTTTAAATAAAATAATCGAAAAATATCTGATTTGATTAGTTCATTAAAGCACCCTTTGTGAATAATTATAAGAATTTCTTTTTCAACAAAACCTCGTGAAAAGTTTGAAAACCATTTATCGTTACAAGCTCTAATTTTTTTTAGCTTTATTTTCCTTTTTTTTTTGTTGAAAAAAATGACTTGAACCCAAACAAGTAGCTTAATTTATGATTAAACAAAAATACTTTTCAATCAATCTACTTTTGGAATTTTTTTTAGTTGGTTTTAGCTAAAATAATAAATATTATGTTGTCCCTGATTCAAATATTTTTAAATTCTTATTTCATAAAAGTTTGATAATTTTTTCTTAAATTTCTAGATTTTGAGTACAAAAATTATTTATCAGCTAAAGCAAGTTCAAACTTTAAACGAATTAATTATTGGTTAGGAACCATGTCACTTTTAGTATATATTTCGCAACGTTTCCTATGAGAAATTTCTCAATAACAACAACAACAACAACAAAATAAATCATTTCCACTTGAGAATGCAAATATCGAGAAAATAAAAAGCCAAACAAATCATAGTACACTTGAAAAAAAAATAATGGAAATATTTTGTCATCATGCGTGATTAATACCTAGTTTACCATGACAACAGTAAAATTAAATTCAATAGTTTTAATCGATTTGGTTTCTTTTGCAAGTGAATTGTTAATTTAACAAAAAAAAAATTATTTTATTAAAATTTTTTGCCGAGATTATTTTTTTATTTTTTCGTTCGAACTTTTTGTCCTCCCTGAATTGTGTATCTAAATGAAATTTTTTGTTTAACTTCTCTCTTTTTTTTTGTTTCTGTTTTATTTATGGTTGTAATTTTTTTACTCTAAATTAATAAAATAAATTTTTTTAACAAAACTTAATTCTTTGATTTTTTTAAAGCTAATTTTTCTTAAAAAAATCCTCAGTGACCATTTTTTCTAAAAACATCTTAAATTAAATTTCTTTTAGAGATTATAATTTTAAACAATTTAAAAATAATGGAAACCTTAAAAACAATTAAAGATTTCATTGCTGACGGTTATAATTTGGTAACATCAGAGGCATGGCAGCTAGGTGTTGATACCAAAAAAGAAATTGGTAATTTATACACAGAATTTGTGAGTAAGTTTAAAAAATTAGAATAATAAATCTTTAGTGTTTAATTTAATGAACTAAAAATTTCAGCTGAAACATCTGACATTGTAATTGATATTACAAATTCGGTAATATGGGGCGAGGCTGAAGAGCCTGAAAAGGTCGAGACACCTGTTGAGAAAATTGGACCAATGGATAATCCGGCTTTTCTGGAAGAAAATACAATCAATGATAAAGAAAAAGTAGAAGTGTTTGCAGTGGAAGCATTTTCAAACAAGGATACACCGGCGATCATAAGTGTAGAGAAAAACACCGAGTCTAGTTTTTAAATAAACATCTCAATTTTTTTAGAACCAATTTATTTTGAAGATTGATACAATCTGATTATTTTTAAATTTTCTTTTTAATTACATGATTGAATCACATTTTTTTAGAATATAAGTTTAAATTTTGTCTATCAATAAAAAAGAAAAATAATTTTTAAATTTTAATTATACCCTAATAAAATAAAATGCTTGCTTCAGATTTAACAAATAGATTTCCTTTAAGACTAAAAACCAAATTGAGTTCATTCAGTTTGGAATTGGTATAATCTCATAAAAATATTATTTATAAAATTAATCTTTGAGGGCCTAAATTACGTTTTCTTACGTCAATTTTTGTCGAATATGCAAGCTTATTTAAAATTTCGTAACGTAATTAAAAAACGTGTGTGGCAAATAACTGTAATAAATTTAAATTGTAAAATAAGTTAACGGCGTGTTTGGACATTTTCAAACATTTTTTCTA
>NTPY01000376.1:127606-144303 GCA_002922825.1 Brachionus calyciflorus | reverse complement strand
TTTTTTAATACAAATTTTATTTAAACAAAAAATAATCAATTTTTTTTAATTTTTTTTTTCAAATGATAACAATTTAACAAACAAAGAGAAAAACAATAATTGAGAATTAAATTTTTAAAAGAATGTTTTTTTTTAAAGCTTTACAATTAGTTCATTCAAATTTTCATTTCTTAAAAGAAGAATACATTCGAAACAATTTACTGAAATACTTGTTTGTATTGGGACTCAAAAATTGTGATTTAATATCATCCAAATATGGGAGCACTTCTTCGTTATGCTAAAAAAAAAGATAAAATAACATTGAGAAATTCTTCAAAAAAATAATTTATGAAATAAATATTACGGTTAATAAGAAATCTTCAAATCTTTCCGATACCCATTTGAACCAATTAGGACTTTTAAAAGTCTCGCCTTGTTCAGTATCTTCTATTTTAAGCTCCAACTTTGTCAAATAATCGGACAAAATAGCAAAAAATCTTTCTATAATTATAAAGAATAAATTTTTTTGCTGTTCTCTAAGGCTATTAAGAGTCGATAATTTTTGTTCTAATTCTTCTTCTGTTATTTCGTTTTGAACCTTAAAAATAAAAAAAATAAAACAAATATATGACGTAATAAAAAATATAATTAGGTAAATTTTATCGAAAATTCTCGTATTAAAAAGATACTTCAAAGTCTTCAAAAACATTTCAAAAAACTTTGGAACTTCCATTTGATTTCGATAAATTAAGATTATTTAGAGAATTAAAGACTTGATGTATTGCAAATAAAGTAATGTCTTCTAGCTATGCCCAAAATTTTGCATACGAAAAGTAAAGTTAACAATAAAAAAATTGATGGCTTCATTTGGCGTAGATAGACGTCATGTGATAAATGCTTTTCCACCGCAGTGTATTAAAAAATACTATATCAAAAAAAAGAATAATGCTGCATTTCTCGTGAATTAACAGCGTACGCGTATCAGTCCCAGTACTGTAAACTTACCCTACTCGTAACTTTAAAATTTTTTTTTAGTTTGGCAACCCTATCGTTCCTGTACCAAAAAAAAAATAAAAAAAAATGGTTTTAATAATGAGCCTTCATATTGGTTAATTATAAGCCGAAACTTTGATTTTTTGTACACCACCTAACTTACATGAATTTACGGTAACGACTCACCCGTTAAAGTCCTGTAAATATTTTGTTCATTGAAGAGAAAATGATCCTTCTTGGAAATTTTTTAATCTCCTCATATAAGCGTCAAAATAATGGAGCTAAAATATGCGCAAAATTTCCGCTAACAAAAACGTTAAAAATAATTATATGCTATGCTAGGCATATAAAGCTTTCTTTTTCATTTACCGTATTACCTTGTTTATAAGCGCCCCCCAAAACCCCCCTTTTTTGAGAAGAAGGGAAAGCAGAAAAAAATTATTTTTGTTATAACTAAATAGACCACACTATAGTCTATCTGATAAGTCAAATCAAAAGACTAAATTTATTTTTCTTTAGTATGATTTCACGCTTCAAAAGAGCGATTTTTAGTCGCTTATAAGCAAGGTTTTACGGTAAGAATACATGATTCAAATGAAGGAAAAAAAAGTGTTTGAAAATATAAGATATTGAAGATTACCGATTCGGGATCTAAGTCTGATTTTTTGTGCTTTTCATTTAAACCATTATACTCATGTCTTAGTTTATCAACTTGTTTATTCATTCGACTAATAGTCGAATGTAATATTTCCCAAACATAAAAACTCGTAAATTCATTTTTAATTTGATCTGAAAAAACCCATTTAGCCACAGATGAACATTCAACTATTTGAGTTTTCAAAAGTTTATCAACTAGAACAATAATAATTTGCTGATGATTTTTCCACACATCATGCAAAGCCTCTAGTACAACCAATTGACATTTTTCACTGTCAACCAACATTTTAAAAATCATATGGTATTTAGCCAATGCAGCAAATGCATGACTAAATGATTTACAACCAAAATAAAGTAAAGTAGATGTAAATACTTCTACTTTCAATGGATTTATTTCTGTTTCACCATCTTTTTCCAAATCGGGTATATCTCTCAAAGCTGAAAACACATCCTCGGGTATTGCTCTTTCCTTAAAAAGTTCTAATAATCTATTAGCTACAGGCGTACCTTCTAAATCAGCTGCTTCTTCTGATATATATTTATAATTAGGCTTCGGATTGGCTGGTAATAAACTGCTCATTGGTTCAGGAATAAATTCAACTATTCTTTGATGATATGATAATCTCATGCATCTGACTAAAGTTTCTCTTAAAAATTTATTTTTTGGAGATTCTAAACTTTCATTAACACTGTCCTTCCAGTCTTCCCATGACCATTTATATTGAAAATTGCTTAAATGATAAGCAAACCAGCTTGAAAATCTTTCAATACCTGCAGTTTTCATGTTATCTAATCTATCGAATAAAAGCTCGGTTGCTTGAGCTAGAACTATGGGCATATAATTTGGTTGTAATTTACATAGTTCTAATAATAACGAGCCGTAAAATACTTCTAAATGTGCCGGTTTTGGCAAAGCAAACAACTGAGCAAAAATGATCTCGACAATCATGTAATTTAGAGGAATTCGATTTGTTATGGGTAATTGGAGTAAACGAGTAGCGCATAATTTTCTATCTTGATAATATGTATTAATAACTGAATGAAGTTGTTCTTCGACAAGGTAGCGCTCGACGGAATGATGACCTGGTAAGATAAACTCTTCAGGTACATCAGTGTAATCAAACATACGAAAAATGACACGTGGTAGAGGATAAAGAATTTTGTCGGAGTATTCTGGTGGTACAATCAAAGGAAAATCATGTATTGTTGAATTTTTAAAACTGGCTTCAAATGAAACATAGGGTCGGATAATTTGAGATTCTTTCCAATCATGCTCTTCTAATTTTTTTATTTGCCACCAAATACAATCAAGATACTTTTAACAAATAAAAATCATTTTTTTTGCTTTTTATAATAAAACTTAATAAAAAAAAATTGTTACTTACATCTTCTTGTGGATGTGGATCGTCAACTGACCAGACTTTTAATAAAGCCATGTGATCTTTGCTTCTATTCCTAAAATATAAATAATTATTTAAAAGCAAAATAATTAATTGCAAAATAATTTCTCTGCTTGCATTTTGTTGTCAGACTTTGTATGAAAAGAAAGCAAATTTATGTTTGACATTAAGACATTGGTGCCAGACTACCTTAAACCATTGCGTATAGTTGCGCTTACCTAAAGTTAAACACTAAATTTTATAAGTATAAGTAATCGTCCGATGAAACTTTCCGAGTTTTTAAAATTTGACGCGGTATTGAAATTCAAAACTTTAACTATTTTTAAAGTGAATAAATACATTTTAAAGCAGAAAATTAACTATCATAAGCAATTACTATGAAACTTTTTTTTCTGTTAACTTTTTCTAAGAAAAAAATTCTATAAAAATTTCTACCAAGTTTTTCTATAAAAAAATTTTCTATGAAATGAATCAATCCCGAAAATTCTCATATAAAAAATATACTAATTCTTCAAACATTTTAAAAAAAGCATTGAATTTTTCCGTTTGATTTCGATAAATTAGGATTATTTAGAGAATTATACTAAGACTTAAGGTATTTCTGTTATAGTCATATTTTTTAGCTATATCCAAAATTTTGCAGACGACAAGTAACGTTAAAAATAAAAAAAAATACATGACTCATTTGGCGTCGATACACGTCATGTGATAGGCGCATTTCCATCACAGTATCTTAAAAAAACCGTATCAAAAAAAGGAATAGTACTGCATTTTTCGATTAGTGGCGCTGAGTCGAAAATCGGAAATTAAAAATAATTTAATAAATTTTTAAATTAACAAAAGACAACTTATATATTTAAACTAGCGAAAAAAGATGAATAAAGTAAAAACATAAAAAAAATATTTTTTTTCAGTTTTTAGCTTTCTATAAGATGAAAATTGAAGAAAATTGTCGTAAAGATTGTTATCCCGTATTTCTCTCGAAGTAAGTATTTTCGTATTAAATTTCATTTAAAATTAGATTTCTAAATTTATTTAAAAAAAATAAAAGGGTCTACCTTATCAGCACATTTAAAAACCGTTTCACCACATTTAAAAGACGCTTAAACACACTCACTAAAACTCAGAAACACACTTGCTTATTAAAATCCTTAAATTTTAGATTCAAAAAGATACATAATTTTCAAAAGTCATATAAGTTTTGTAGGGGTGTTAATAAGCAAGTAAGTTTTAGTTGATGTGTTTAGAAACGGTTTTTAAGTGTGCTGATTAGGTAGACCTTTTTATTTTTTGTTTATAAATTTAGAAACCTAAATTCACACGAAATTTAACACGAAAATGAAATTAAACTTTAAAAAAAATTTGAAAATGCAAAATCGAAAGAAAAATATGTCAATTTTTGACCAATTTATTTTATAGTCGAACAAAAGGACATAACGTAACAACTCCCTCAACTTTAAATTTTTTAAATTATTAAAATAAGTTTTCTTACTCTAAATAAGATTTAATTGTGTCTAAAAGTTCATCAAGTTCAGGTCCATGTTGTTCATACAATAATCTACCATTCCAAGGTATCGATGATAAAATACAGTAGACATAAAAATCTGTTCTGACCTAAATTTCAAATTGTTTATTCGAAATCTTAAATAAATTTTTTCAAAAATAAAATCCTTACTTGAGGCGATTTATCCTCATGAACTAAATCGACCATTTTTTCAAAAATATTCAAAATTGATTTGGCACTAACAACTTTGACATTTACTAAATCCGATATGAATCTAACTAAAATATGGACTGCTGAAAATTGGGCCTGATTCAAAAACTGTTTTAAACTCGTTGCCAAACTGTCCAAAAACTTATTTTGAAAATTTTTTGAAAAAAAATTTCTATAAAATTTTTAATTTTATTAAAGGGTACTTCTTCAACAAAATCAGGATTTTTAGTGTTCAAAAGACCAATTAAAGTCGAATAAGTTGTTAATTTTTCAGGCAATCTAGCACATTCTAATAATATATTAATTATATCAGCTTGTCTATTGTTAATTTGTGTTAGAACAAAATTAGAAGTTGACTCAATATTTGATTCCACTGAATAGCCTCCAATCTTAAACAAAAAAAATTATTTTTTCGAATTTTTAAAATTTTTATTAAATACCCTATTTTGATCACTCAATTCTCCTACTCTAAATAAGTATGTTTCAAGTTCTTCTTCAACAGGTCCCTGTCCGCCACCATCTGATCGAAATCTTTTTGGTTCATCGTCATTACCAAAATCATCCGTTTGTCTTCGTTTTCTGTTATAGAAATTTTGATTATTATTGTAACGATTATATGACATTTTTTTTTAATTTGTTAAACTTTTGAAAAAAATTTTGTTTCTAATCTCTTTATAATGTGGTTAAATTAAGCAAAGATTTCAAAAAGAAAAACACTTAGAGCATTTTGAATTTCAATATTCACAAATCTATTCTATAATATGTAAATAAATCTAATAGCAATTTCTTTTACATCGCCAATATATTTGGCTTAATGTGATGCATTAAGTGCATTTGATTTAATTTAAAAATTCTAAAATAGGAAAAAATTTTATTATGATGTTACCACAAAATTTAATATGGCATTAGAAAAATTTCAACAAAAAAAAAAGCTATTTGTAAATTTTAAGAATACCTGAATAAAGCTTGAAAATGTGATTATTTTTTTTATGAAAATTTAAACCAAAATTTGTATTTAATCTGGTACTTAAAAATACGTCAAAACTTATCAGATTAATTTTAAACGTGTTTATAAAGAGAAAAAAAATTATTGAAATAAAAGATTTTTTTAAGTTTATAATATATTTCTTTAATTAAGCATCTACCAAAAATAGACTCTAGATTGAATTGCTTGCGATAATTCGTCAAGAGATGAACTATCACAATATTGAGACATATAAATTCTTCGAAGAAAATTACAATAAATTAAACTTAGAGAAACTCTCAATATTTAAAACTATTACTTCACGTTCAAATGGTTCGATGAATGCCTTTTTAATTGATGAACCAGGTGGAACTGGAAAAAAATTTCTTTATAAAACAAAAAAATCGCTTTATTTGTCGCAAGTTCCGGAATAGCAGCTTATATCTTCTTCACGGCGATAGGACCATTCTCGGTTTAAAATACTAAAAAGTATTCATGAAGGCTCAATTACCAGTATAGAATTACAATCTGAAGGAGCTAAGTTAATAAGACTTGCTGGCGACCGTCTTCGCGGTCTCCTGGCGGCTCATGTAGCATTTAGTAAACAAAGAAGGTATTAGACATCTTAAAACCGCAAGGAGACGCTTGTGAAGGTCACCAACACCACTTCAAAAATGTATGGCCAAAATAATTTTTTTAACCGCGGTTCTAATAAAACCTTAAAAGGTTTTTCTTCTTAAAGACACAATATCTAATCATTTTTTATATTTTTGAACCAGACCTTGACTTTTGAAAATTTTTCTCAATCAATCGAAGCCTAACTTGACTTGTGGGTAAAAAATTTAAGTTCCCATCTTTGTACATTATGAACAATTTTAACAAGTGAATTTTTATTTAATTATTTCTAAAATAAAATAAATTTTTCTAATTCAAGATTTTATTTTTCAACAAAAAAAAACTTAGTTAAACGGAAATATTTTATTTTTTTTAAGGCTTAGTCGATCTTTTTGGCTAATAAAATAAAAAAATTCGTTAAAAAACCTTTGTAAGGTCATCAAAAAACATCGAATAATAATTGCAAAAAAAATTTGAAATTTGAACGAACAATAACCCATCCTGATTTATTTGCTGCTGAATCTATTCAAAAATTTTGATTTTGCTGAATAGATTTTTCTTAATTCGTCAAATGATTTCTTATATGATTGAACTACATCACTCATATCAATTTGAGTTTTGTTATTACTAAAATTTTCATTTACTTTGGAAACACTATCCTCGACTAGATTTAGCATCACTTTAACTTGATCAATATTTCCCAATACGTTATTTAAAAACTCATTCATATACTCATACAAATCGTATAGGCAATCAATTGATTGAGTATATTTTAAATAAGGTCCTTTCTTTTTTTTTGATTTCTTGCATTTTTCATTCCAAATTGGTCGATAAAACGAATTAATTAAACAAGCTATTAAAACAATTATTAAACTTGATAAAATTTCAATAATTGAACTTAAACACTCGAGCAAATGATTAACATTTTCTATTTTAAAAGCACTCTTTTCATTACTTTGTTCTATTTGAATTTTTAAGTTGGATTCAATCGATTGAAATGTTTCAACCAAGTCCAATTTGTATTGTTTTAACTTAGAATTTTCTCCATCGAGTAATTCTTTCTCTAAAAATTGCTCATTTTTGCTTAAATCACACGTTAAATTGACAAATAATCTTAAGACTTTATCCAATCCTAATAGCTTAAATCGATTTAAGTAATTAGAATAAGTATTAAAAACTTCTAAATCAGGCTCTTGAGATTGATTTGATGAAAATTCAAAGTTGACTAATTCATCTTTAACAGACTGTATTTTTTCTAAATCATTTTTAGTAAATAAATGAACATATTTAATCAAATATAAGCGCAATTTAAGCAATTTTATTTGTTCATTTATCAATGCAGAACGATTTTGACAAGTCTTTTCTCTTATATTTAATGGACTCCAATCATATAAAACATTTGTATCACTATGATCAGTCAATAATTTTTCATTGACTGAATCAATCAGACCATTTTCGCTTAAAACATCTGACAATTGAGTCAAATCTTTATAAAATTCGTCTATTTTAAAACTCAAATCAGTCATTTCGGTAGTTAAATCTAACTCGGTTGACTCCGATTCTTTTGATTTGACTTGGTCTAGAACAAAATTGTGAATAATTGTGTTATTAGTTAGGCATATGTGTAAACTAAGAGATTTTTTTAATTCATTTAAAAATGAATTAAGTTCGAATGATTTTAAAAATGTGCCATATTTGTAGCAATTAACCATGAAGCTAGTCAAATCGAAAAGACCAGCAGTGAAAAAATTACTCATATTGGAATAAATATTCGAAGATGTCTCAAAAGAGCCAAGTCGCATATTGTTAAAAAGTATTAAATTTGATGTAGAGTAATATTGAATATTTTTAATTTCCATTGAGTCGTACATTTTTTTGATTGAATCATAAGCTCCCAATTGTGAGTATAAATTCAAAAGTAAGAGTTTCATTTGAAAATTTGATGGTGATTTAGAAAGACCTAATTTTAATTTTGCAATTAAATTCAATAGGGATTCGTTATTTTTTGTTTCGGGATATTTCATTATGACATCATAACGTATGTGAATAGTCATGATTAAAAATTCGTCAACAAATTGAAAAGCCGTAGGTAACAAGTCTAAAAATTCAAATTTACTAAAAATTATTGAAATTAAACCGCAACTATTTTTACCAAAATTTTAGTTTTCAGAAATAAACTTCACTTGATATTTAAAAATATCTTCAACAGACAAAAAAATACAAATAAAGATATAACTAGGAAACAACAAATAGCAAAAATCAAAAACAATTTTTAAATTTATTTTAAATACTCTATGATCTCTAGATTTTCACCATAACCCTCTATGCTCTTTACCTGCTTTAATCTTATGAATTTAATCAAAACTTATTAAATATCACTTTAGTAAAATCTGTGTTTTTTAACACAAAATAAAGGAAATTGAAAAAAGAAACCTTTCAGTATTGAAAAGAAAATTAGTCTAAAGCTTTTTAGTTATTCCATAAATAAGTGAGATCAGCCCCTTCATCGATTTTTGTTAAACATTTTACAGTGAATCTGAATCTGTTTCTATCTTAGAATTTTTGAGAAAATAAAAAAATTACCGTGATAGAACCTTTTAACTTAAAAGTTTCAATTGTCATTTAATTGATGAAAATATGTTTTTTTACAATAAGTTATTGAAATATTGGGGTATACCTGAAAAACTGGTTTCAATTGTTAGTGATCATGCAAATAATATGATGGGTTTGGCTGTTTTACTAAACTCAGATAATCGTCAAGAAAAACGTGAAATTTTTTAAAAAGAAAGGAAATTAAACAGTTTGGTTGTGCAGTTCACTTATTAGATTTATTTGTTAAACGTTTAGAAAAAACTGTTCAAGGAAATATATAAAATTTAAAAAATAAACTTTTTTTCAATTTTAAATAATTGAATATTAAAAAATTTAAGCGAGATAGATAAAGAAGAGATTGTAAGTTTGGTATTAGACGAAAATAATACAAGAAGTGATTACAAAATGGAATAGTACAATTCTAATGATAGAGCGGGTTCTTGAGCAGAGCGAAGTAATAAATAAAACTTTTATCAGAACTGGCTTTTGTCAGTTCTGATTCTGATTTCACTTATTGCCTCAAAAAAGTTGTATTATTTTGGACAACTTTTTATTTAAATAAGTTTGGAATACTAAAAAATAATTTTTTAATTGCTGCTCATATCTCGATATTAGGACCAAATTGTTTGGTCGTGTTTCTGAAGAAAATGATTAAATACACAAAGCTAATCTGATAATTAAATCTATTGTTGCAAATTTTCCAGCTAACTTAAAAAAAAAAGTTAAAAATTGATGATTCTAACGGGAAATTTGATAAATTTGTTCTTGGCTCACAAGCAAATAATATTTCGTCATCAATTTTTGGAAATATTTCAACTCAACAAATAATGACATGATCAGAAAAACGTGCACCTAAATTTCAACTGTATGATTTCAATAAAGACATTGTGAAAAGTAATGTTAATAGTGAGTTGAATGGTTTTGAAAAAGAGATTTACAAATATAACCTAGAGGCTTCAAAAATTATTGACCCAATTCAATTTTGAAGAGTCATTTTTTTATCCATCTCTATATTAATAGATTAAAAAAAAAATCTCTAAGTTGACTCCCAACAATACTTTTAAGTTTAACTGACTCAGATCTTTTTCAGTCATTTCTAAAATTAATTTTCCGAGTTTTCAAACATTTTTTTTTCATTTCAAAATTTTAATCCAATAAATTATGAGGAATAATAATTTTCAGAAATTTAAGGTACAGTTGTATAGTACGCTAAGCTAATACGGTACGGTACATTCGAAATCGGCTCGGTACGACACAGTTTTAATAGAAGTGCAGTTTATATTTGTTGATATAAATTGTTGATATTTTTGCTTTGGAATAATAATACTTTTCAAAATTTCAAAAACTTAGAACCTCTTTAAGTCAACAAGAAAAAAAACTTTACCTTCCCTAAGAATTTGGTATTACTAAGTTTTCATATGTGAAGATTCCGATTTTGAGGTCTAAAGCCATATCTTATTTGAAAAAAAAGTCAAATTTTAGTCAATTAAAATATGTTTTGAACTAAACGATATAAACAAATGATCGAAAGATCCATTAAAGATCCATTTTAATAAATTTTCTAAGGTGTTTTTGTGTTGCAATAAAAGACCAATTTTTAATTTATTTTAAAGCTAGAGGTACTTAGAATTTTTTTTAATCTCTAAATTTCGGTTTAAAAAAAATAGTTACGAGTTAATTATTAAATAATTTTAATAGATACCTTTTCCGAAGACAAGTCCACTAGAATAATATTCTTCAAGTTGATCGGCTAAATTAACAAGCTCTTGACAACTTAGATTCTCTTGCTTCCCTAAAAATCTATTCATTTGCCAATAACTTAAACATGTATAAACCGATTTAACCGATGTAAATGGCCAACATTTATCATTTAAAATTTTCAAATTCTCAAGTATATAATCACCCAAGTTTGATAATTGAATTAAATCATTAAATTTTGTTATTTCGTAATAAAAACCAGGTTTTCCTGAACACATATTTATGTAGCTCAAAAATAATAATTTAAGTCTATTCAAAAATGACTCGTTTAACTCGATAAAACTGTGCTTTAAAATCAATTGATTAAATAACTCAATTTGAGCTAAACATGGACCAGTTAATTTAATATTTTCATTTTCATTTAGATCTACACATTTAACTGTTTCTAATCCTTTCAAAAATTCAAAGACTTCATTTATTAAATTTAGGCGTGCATCTTGACTGGTCTCATCTTTAAGCATACTAATAATTGCTTCAAAATATTCTAAATAAATTGTCCAGTCGTCTAAATTAGCACTTTTATGCTCGTTAAAATAATTTTCGCAAAATTGTTTTAAATTTTTTAAATCTTTTAAATTTTTAAAATAAAGAATTTGTTTATTGAACTTAAAATTCGGATGTCCAATTTTTGGCAAATGTAAATCTTGTTGGAAATCGTTAATTACTTGTTGAGCATGAGAATATTTTCCCAAAAGTTCAAGTATGTGTAAATAAAGTTGAAATTCACCATTGTATTCCATTTTTTGATCAACATACGCTTTTTCTAAAAGTTTTTCAGCTAACTTTAAATACAATGTCTTTTGTTCTGGTTTAGTTTCAAATTGAGACATTAAAACATAACTAGCCGCATTCCAATAATTATACATTAATTTACCAGTTTGTTTGTACAATTTTAGAGCTAATTGCTGTTGTTTTTTAAAGTCTCTATTTCTAATATAAGCATTGAATAGTGAGTTGAGAATTTCTTCGTATTCTTGTTGTTTAGTTTGTTGAATTGATTTATCCGATTCGAATTTACTAACAGCATTCTCGTAAAATAGAACAATTTTAGATAGTTGATGAGTCTCTTTACAGTATTGCATAATAATACTAAGAACATTTTCATCAGTAGTATTTGTATCTAAAAGTTCATCAATTAACTTATCTGAATCACTTTTGCGGCCGACTCTTACCAAAGCAAGAGCCTTTAGAGCTTTGGCAATAATTAAAGTAGTTTGTTCATCGTATCCAGCAAGGCCAACTTCATTGGGAGAAATTTTTTTCTTGTTTCCAAGGTTCAAATTGGCAGCGCTAGACACAAGTTTGTCTACTTCTTGAATAACTTTCTTATTATTTCCACTTTCTAGAAGTTCATAAACATTTTTTAATCGTTTTCGATACATTTTTCAAAATATTTTATCTAGAAGTTTTTTCAAATTTTTTTTGTTGAGTAGATTTTCTTTAAAATTATTTTTTTCTTTAGCATGTGTGTTGCTTTGAATGTACATTTCAATTTCAAACTTTTAAATTGCATTTAATGCATTTTTTCATATTTTTTTGTTCAAATTTTTTTGTTTAATTTTTCAGTTTTTTGGATCAAAAAAAACAGAACGAGAATGAGCACTTATGAAGATTTTACAAATTGGTTTCAAAAAAATTAAAGTATTAGTTGCTTGTTGATTCTTTTTTTACTCTTTTTTACCCAATAAAAACAGACTGTAGATTATTTTATTAGAGTTTTTTGTTCTGAATTAATTTAATGAATTTGTTAAATTATTTTTTTCAAAAACAAAATTAAAGATCAGTTTGTCTATTTAAACGTGACAATCAACTTTTTTTGGCTTAAAAACGATTTTCCCATTCTCAAAAAATGAACGTTCGTGAACGTTCATATAATGACCAGGAACGTTCATGAATGTTCACGAACGTTCATTTTGGGAACATGTGAAAGACCAGTATTGTATTTACTCGTAATAAGGAATAATTCAAATTAATTTTTTTCTTCTAATTGAAGAAATAGAGCTGCTTTTTTATGCTTAATTCAAATTATTTTTCTATTTATTTTGAATTAAAAATTAAAATTTTATTCTTTTATTGAGTTATTTTTTGAAAAGAAATCACTCAATTTGAAGAATATATTTGATGTGCCGGTATATTCTTAATTTCGAGTAAATACGGTACAAATTTTAATTTTCAAAAATAATAAAAACAAATTCGTAGAAAAAAATTTGTTTATTTTTTTAAAAATTTTGTTTAGTTTTTGTTTTGATTATAAAATATTTTTTATAAAATTTAATTTCACTTTTCGTCTATGTTCCCCATTTCCGGTAAATTGGACTCCGACGATTCCAATAACTAACACCGAGCACCCTTTTTATGGCTTCAAAAATATTCTAGTTCTTTATGCAAGTTAAACTTCTAAATCATACGCTCATACTCAAAACTTTTATTTTTTACAACTTTTAATGGAAATAGCTTTTTAGTTTCTTATAATGATAAATTAAGCAAAAATTATGCTAAATTTTCTCTGCAAAAAACTATGCAATTTAATTAAGCAGTTGGTTTCAATACTTTTACTTTAAGTGCAGTAGTTGTAAGAGTTTGCACAGTTTTTGCAGAGACTCTATTAAAGTTTACATAATTTCCAATTTTGCATATCTTGAAAATCTATTATCATTCAAAAATTATAAAGAAAATAAGTTTTGAGCTTGAGCAGATAAGCATTAATTTCTTTATGTCGTTCTTTCGTCTTTTTAAAATCTTTTTAATTAGGCAAAAACATCAAAAGTGTCTAAAAATTTGTTTAAAAATAATTAGAACTAAAGAAAACTTTTGGACAAGTTTTAAAAAAATTTGTTCTAAAAGTTTTAAATTTAAAAAAGAGACACAAATCTAATTGAATTGTAAATTTTCTAAACAGTTCAAAAATTTATTTTTTAAAAACTTATATTATCAACATAATCAACAACTGCTAGGCTTTTGTAGGTTCGGTTAAAACCATCCCTAAATAATCAACTTCAGTAACTCTTAATCAATTTTTATTACTAAAATTAGAAAAATTTAATATCAGAATGCTTTAATCGGCTCAGAAAAATGGAGTGAAGCCACTTGTAGTAATCTACATGCAAATTTTCTTGATTTTCCCTTGACTAAATAGTGATTCTATGATCACATTTTTGCGATTAAAATACAACTTTAGGTAAAACTAATTTAAAATATACATCATTGTGTTTAAACCTGTCAAGATCTAATCATATCTATGGAATGATCTTATCATTACATAGATTTTAAAATTTATGATAAAAAATCAAATCAATTATTTCATAAATTTTTTCTCTTGTTTTTCTCTTGATTCTTAGAGAACAAAAAAAAAACGTCTTATATTTCCTTTTAAAATATTTAATAAAAAAATTTACTCACAAAATTTATTTTGAAGAGTTTATTCTCATAGGAAAAATTTGCAATAAAATTATATTTTTATATAAATTTTTTTGCATGCTTTTGACAATTAAATAAATGAGAAAGTAATCCTTAAAGCTTGTTTGTTTTTGTTTTTTTTTTCTTCTTCTCCTCTTGTCTAAATTGAATAAATAATTTTTTTTTTGATGACGACGATGAGTAACTTGGTGATGCAAAATTTAATTTTGTTCGCATTTTTAATCGTGTTACTATTCCTTCAACTTTTAATATATTCTCTTAGATTTTTTTTATAAATGAAAAAAAAAAAATAAATATTTTAAATAATATTGAATAGAAAAAGGCAAAAAAGTAAAAAATATTTTTATTGAAAATCATAATAAATTCATTAGTTCTTGGTCTTGTTACTTTTTTTAATTTATTTCAATATTTAATTTTATAAAAAAAATATTTTCTATATCTTTGACAAATTTGATTTCTTCGTATGCTTTGATAAAATTAAAAAATAAACTTTAAAAAAAAAGAGACAAATTTCATTTTTTGCCAAAATAAATCATAAGCCACTTTTTTATTTTTCTCTAAATAAAGAAATGTTTAAATTAGGTGAAGTTGTAATACCAACTGATCAGGACTATGAATACATAAGAAAACTATGCGAGGATAATCAAGGATGGAAAATAGATTATGAAAAAAATAATCTTAAAGTTTGGACTAAACAAAACGATCTTTCACAATTTAACATGATACGCGCAAGAGCTGAATTTAGTGATGTATCAGCCAAAGTATTATACGATGTTATTCAGGATGGGGAATACAGAGAAACTTGGGATAGCAAATTGGACTCGGCTATTGACATATGTTACATTTCACCAAATAGTGATATTGGTTATTTTGCAATCAAATCACCAAAGCCATTTAAAAATAGAGACTTTGTCACACAGCGTTGTTGGCTTGATTTAGGTGAAAATAAAGATAAAATCTTGTTCAATCATTCTGTTAATCATGCTGTAAGTTTAAATCTTATCAAAAAAAAAATTTTTTTTTTTTAAAAAGTTTTTTTTTTCAAGAAATTTCCTCCGAAAAAAGGCTATGTTCGAGGATTGTCTTACATAACTGCTACACTTATTAAGCCAACATCGCCAAATTCATGCATATTATACTATGTAACCCAATCGGATCCAGGTGGTTCATTTCCAGTTTGGATTGTTAACTCAACAACTAGAATAATAACACCAAAATTTGTTAAAAAAATTTACAAAGCTTGTCTTAAATATGAAAAATGGAAGGCCAAACACAATCCGAGTTATATGCCTTGGGTAAATCCTGAGCAATTTAAAATGCCTCGTATCGATTGGAATGATATTCAAACTTTGGATAAGGCTCAATTAGCTAGTAATTCAGTTGATGAAAGTCAAATATCAGAAAATCAAATTCAAGATAATGACGAAGATTGAATTACAAATCTGTTTTTCTTTTTTTTATTATTTTAATTTATTTAATTAAATAAAAAATTTTAAATCGTTTAATGAATTCATATTGCTAAATTGACATTTAAATTAAGGAATTGTATGACATGTAAATATATTCCAAAATAACCAACAAACCCATTTTTTAAATAATTACTTCTTTAGGCTTATTTTAAATATTCAAAAGAAAATATTAATATGATACTTTATAAAGGAATATACCAAAATTTCAAGATAATAATTTTTGGGAATTTTTTTTGTGATTTAGGTAATTTGAGTGGTGTCACAGAGATTTTTATATGGAGAAGGGGAAGGTTCTCCAGAAGGCCATAGATTTATTTGGAAAATTTTTTATATAGCCCAAGCGAAAATACGAATAACGAATTTTGATATAATTAAAAGTTAAAAACAAATATATTTTTTGCAAATTTAGCATAATTGAATTAAACAAAGAATAAATTTCTCCTTTTTCAATTAAAAAGCCCGATACTTTGACTACGAGGGCTTTAAACGTCGTAGAAAGCCTAATAACAACTAAATTATGATTTAAGCTGAATATATAAAAAAAAATGTCTCGAAATTTATCTTCAAAATTTTATAAAAATTATCAAATTATTTATTTTTAAAAAATCAAGATTTTTAAACGTCGTGGCATCGACGAAAAAAAGCTGGGTTAAACCAGCATTTGGTCATATTTAGCTGAATATCAATGATATTGAAATTTAAATATCAAGAATAATTTAATTAACCAATTAAAGCTAATAATTTCACTTTTTTCAGTAATTTTTTTTGTTATTTTTCACTGAGTTTTGAGCTAAAAAGTAAATAATAATGGAAATTAAAAAAATTTTTCCCAAAAAATAAAACTTTAAATTTCTAAAATACGAATATGTGGCATATATGATAAATTTTATGGATTGGGTACATGTTAGGTTTCTGTAAAATTTCCTGAATACGAACATGCAAAAGTTCTGATAAAAACATCGACATACATGTCTCATTGATGTTTTTTTTCAGACAATTACATGCATAAATTTTTTTACTCATTGTGCAAACGGCTTTTTTATGCATTCCTAGGATATTCTATAGGATCCTATTTAGGAGTTTGTTAGAGTCTAGTCTTTTTTTCCCCAGTATTTTAAAAAAAATAAAGAATGAGATTA
>NTPY01000376.1:91758-127517 GCA_002922825.1 Brachionus calyciflorus | reverse complement strand
GGTTTCAAAGTTTCATTCGAAAAAACGTTCAGTCCTCAGATTTTTGTATGTATACATCTGGGTATAAGCTCGTAACGTTGCTCGTTCCTCGCAATTATTATAAAAATGCAATATTTTCACAAATTTAGACTCAAATTTATAACCGTGTTAAGGCGTGGTTAAAATTTTTACATAATATCCCAATTTTAAATAAAAGATTTATCAACTTTTTTTCTTGTTTTTGAAAAATTAATAAAATTTTTAGAAAAGAATGACTAGCCATCTCGAAGAAGATTTTTATTTCTTTTAAAATCGATTAAAAATTAATTAAAATATCTGTCAAGTTTAACGTGTTTTATCTAGTTCTTTTTATTGAAACTTTTCCAAAACAAATTCTAAATTTTTTTTCAAATTTTTCCAAGATAATACTTAAATAAAAAATTCGCTAAACATACGAAAAACTTTTTTTTTGTTATTGTTGTTGTTAACAAAACTAAAGAGCTAATTTATCCGATAAGATAAAGAGTAAGAAACGATACCAATTCAATTGCATTTATAAAAAAAAAGAGAAAAAAATATTTTTTAAAAGGTTTTCTTGTTATTAAAAAATTCCTTAGCTCTAAAACTACATAATATTGTGCTAAAATTATTTCAGTATACTTCTATATATATATTTTATTTACAACTCAAGGGAAAATCAATAAACGACTGGTTGCTTCTAATTAAATCAATATGCGTTTAAAGTGTTTTGAAATTATTTTTATATGCTCAGTTTTTTTGTTTATTTCAAATGTTAGAACAGATATTACAGACTTAAAAGCAACTGATTGCAAGTAAGTTTTTTTTTTCAAATAATTTTTTTTGTTCACTATTTATTTGATGAGAAGCTATTAACAATTTATCTAAGTCGAAAGTGTACAACTGGATATTCAGACTCGAAATGTTGGACAGGCTCTTTTGAATTTTTTATTAAAGACATGATACATAATGTGGCAAATTACTTTTCTGCAGCTCAGACTTTATCGAATTTTAAGGTATTAAAATTTCTTTCTGGAAAAAAAAAAAAAATTCAAGTAAAATTAGCTATTTGAAAAGAATGAAACAACTATTGAATTTTTAAGCGAATTAAACGAATTTAAAAAAAATCTTATTGATGAATGGATGAATGAATTGAAAGAGCAAGCTGATGTGGATATAAGTGAAATTCCTGAAAAATTGGAAGATTTTTTTGTTTTCATTGAGGATCAATTCAATAGAACTCTTTTTGATAATAATTTAAAAGTAATATTTTTATAGTATAATTTGAAACATTAAACAAATTGTTAAGTTAATAAATTAGGATAATTCAAATGATTTAAAGAAGTGCCCAAGTGACCACAAGTGTTTTGAAGATAGTAGAGAAATATTTAAAAAATACAAATTTTTTACTAGTTTATCTTCAGGATTAACAATTGCTGTTGTTTGTTTTTATATGATTATTTATATTATTGTTGAGAAAAAGTTTGTAAAAAAATTTAAAGATAATTGAATAGGCTAAAAACCTCTTTTTTAAAATTTTTTCAATAAAAATATTGTTTTTTGTAAAACATAAAATTTTTAATCATCATAAAAAAGTTCTAAAAACATCTTTAAAAATGTAAAAAAAAAATAAAATCAATCGTTTCCGCCGTATCGAACCGAACCGTAGCGTATCTTATTCTTAAGGAAAGAGTGCAGTATAAATTTTACAAAATTTTTTTTCTTAGTTTATGATTGAGATTTCTTAAAGGAGAAAAAAAATTAGATTAAAAAGAACTTTCGGAATCTAAAATTTAATTAAAGAAAAAAAACTTGAATCTTGGAAATTCTTTTTTGCTTTAAATCAGTTATTTTATTTGGTGAAATCGAATAATATATGGACAAAATAAAAAAGCTAGGAAAAAAAGTTTGAGAATTACTAAATTTTGGATGAAAAAAATTTTTAATTGCTAAACATTAATGCTTTTATTAAAATTTAAATTTTTAGTTACAAATATTCAAGTGCAGTTGTAAAGAATGTTCGTTAACTCGAGAATGAATAAGAAAAATTCTAAACTTATACTCGCTTATAGGAATCAGAAATAATTTAAAAGAAAAAATTAGATGATCAGTTGCATCGTGGATGTTTGAGTAAAAGATCGTCGATTTGATGATGGTTGCAATGGTTGCAGAATGTCCCATTTAGTCACGGCAAATAAAAATATAAAATAATTATCACAGTTCACTTGCTTGAATCATGATTAACTTCAGTTTTATGTTCTTAAGTTATTTAATTAACTGTTAAATAAACTAAAACTGAACTTTATTTTACTAAGAAATCTTGTTTCATAAGACCAAGACCTTATTTTTTTATTAAATTTTTTTAATTCTTCAGAATTTTCTAATGATATTTTTCCTTTTCAAAAAAAATAAATCAATACGGAACAAAAAAACATAAATATAATATATTATTCGATTTACAGGGGTGCTTGAGGGATAGTAATCGACAAAAAGGAAACATTGAGTCACACTTTAGACATATTTTATCCTTAATACCTTTAAGACTTGTAAGACGAATAAATTTATTATGTTCCTTTTATATGTCTTAAGTGTGACAACTTAGGATGTATATGATCATTTATATATTTTGGTTTGTATATAATTCTATGTGATCACCAGTTAGTTAGGTCAGTTTTTGACCACATAAAAAGTGATCAACTGATCTTAATTTATAATTGTGGATTATTACAATTATTTCCATTTTTATATTTTTTTCAAAAATCTTTTAAAAAATTACACTCGAATCATTTTTAAAAATTGATATGTTTAATGTTTTTAGCATCCATTTTAGTTAAATTTGAGCACAATTAATTACTAAATTTAAATAATATATTCATCTTCTTTCTGCTATTTAGGTCCACTCGTCTGTCAATAAAAATTCTAAATCAAATTCATCAAAAGCCTTAACAGAAATGAAAGAATTTAAGCTGAAAAATAATTATAAATTTTTTCTTATTATTTGATGGATCCAAAATCGGAAAGAAAATTTTATTTTTTTTTTAATATTTCATTCTTCTATTTAAAAATTTCAATTAGTTTACAGAAAAAATTACAAAAGGATTAATCTTGAGAAAAATAAAATGGAATAAATGAAATAAAATGACTATTAATAATCATATTTTTTTTCTCAAGTATAAAAGCTACTTAAACAAAAATCAAAATATTATTTAAATATAAGTCAAGATTAGGGAAAAATATGAACTTTCTAAACAAATCCCTTATCAAGGAACAAGAAGAAAAAAAACAAGCAATTTTTTCCTAATAAATAGTGTGGTATGTTTGTTTTTTAAGATAACTCTTGGTTTTATTTTTAATGTAATTAACCTCTTATGATTAATCGTAATTAGCTTTTTTTCTTCTTCTTCTTCTTCTAAATGCATAAGATTACCACGATTATTAAATTTTAAGAAAATTTATCAATTCTTTCTTTAAAATAAAGCCTCAAAGTAATTTATTTTAAATATTTATTTTAAGAATTTTATAATAGATAAAATATTTAAGTTAATATTATTAGGATAAAAAAACACTATTCCGTATTATGGAATTAAATTTCATAATTCAATTACAATCTATTCGAATCCATCGACATTAAATAATATTTTATCAAAAGAATTATTTAAAATTTAAGAATTAACTTCCTTTTTGAAGTGATTTTCTTAAATTATTTTCTTTTTTTTATAATATTAACATTATAGAAAAATTCTTATTTTTTCGTTGTGTATTTGTAAAAATCAATTTTGAGCTTATGTTATGAATAATACCATTTATAAATCTTGAGCGTAAACCCTCGATAATAGTACCGGTATTAATTCGATTACTTCCAAAATTGTACCACCGTCCTTTTTTGAAGCTGAAATGTCTGTTAATACATTTCAATAATAAAATCACTAGGTGAAAATTCGAAACTCCAGATCTGTACCACGGTATAACTATCGAGAGATTACGGTATCATTTAAAATTTAAGCACAAAAAATTTGGTGTGGAATTTATTTCTATTCACTCATTTTATTTCAACATTTTAAGTGCTATTTTTTACGGAATAAACTTTTTATAAAGTTTTGTTTCAATTTGTAATATTTTTGCTAAATTAATAAAACAGAAAATTATTTTCCAATCAAATTTTTTTTTTAAACTGACTTGAGTTAGTTTGATTTTACAAGTATTCTATCCTGATTAGAATGGTGTTATAATATTTATACTGCACTGCTATCAATTTTATTTCGTAGCCGTACCGTACCGTAGCGTCCCATAATTGCGTTTTTACTAAAATAAGAAAATACATCAAAATGAGAGACATTTTGTGAATACACTGAATAAAAATTAAAGATCGATTCTAGAAAAAAATTTCCAATAAAATTTAGACCATCATAAGTTTGAATTTTAAAATTAGGAAAAAAAACTATCTGAGACATGAAAAATTTACTTTATCCTTTTTAGTAAAATCCAATTTCTCTAAAAAAAAAATTAAGGTTACCAAACTTTAAGTCCAAGTTTTATTTTTGGTGTTTTCGAAGCCTGTATACTCCCCGTAATTATGAAAAAAAAATTTAATTTCATAAAACTTAAAGAAAGTTTTATAGAGGATTGATCTATCGTCAATAAATGAAATGAAAAGTTTTTGTAAACTAGTGTTTATCGTTTGGGGAACCTTAACCAAAAAAATATATTATTTTTAAAGCGAAAAAATTTAGGAAGGTCTTAATTTGAAAAACATTTTTTTTTAATAGGGTGCATCCAAAAAAATCTCAACTCAGCGTTATTTTCTAATTTCAGTATAAACGCTAATACAGTACGCTTGTTCGCTACGGTCAGGTACGCAACGCTACGGTACGGTACGGCATGACATAAAATTGATAGCAGTGCAGTATTAAATAAACCTTTTTAAGCGGAGTTTTTTCAATTTTCTGGTGATAGATAAATAAGGAAGAAAAACGATTTATCCAAAAAGTCCTATTTTTAGTAAGGAATTCAATAACCGTAAAACTATGTAAAAGATAAGTGTAATGTTTCGATTCTAATCTATGAAAAGAATTTTTTTTAGAAATTGTTTTTAACCTATATTCTTACCAAAAATCAAATACGAAATATGAGTATGTTTCATGTTATAGACTTTTTTTCATGTAAAAAAAAATTTTTCTAAAATAATTAAATTTAAAATAAAAGCTAACAATTAGATTTGGGAAAAATAATTGGAATAGAAAGAAAGAAATTTACTAAATAATTGTTTTTTGCGATTTTGCTCTGGAAAAATTATTTTAGAATTAAAATATTTATTTTTCAGTTTAATCCTAAAAAAACTTAATTAAAAAATTTATCGAAAAGGAAGTAAAATTCGAAAAGAAAAAAACATTTACCGTAATCCCTCGATAGTTATACTATTGAATAAAATCATTAATATTAAATATGTACCATGAGATAGTTAGTTTCATTTTTATACCCAAATTTAGGGGATAATTTAATCCTGTAAAATTTCGGATTTTTAACGGTTTAATTTCAAAATGAGCTAAAATCGAAAAATCCGTTCTGAAAATTTATTAATTGTTTTCGACTCGTAAGAGGATTAAGAAAATATGCATGTTTCTATTTTTTTTTATTTTAAGACTTTTCAAGCCTTTACAAAAAATTTTAAAATTTTACCAAAAAAGTTTAGAATGATAAGGTAATGGTAAAATTTAGGCAATGAGCATTTTCGAGAATTTAATTCGATTTAACTTAAACATTTCTTAAAGAAAATACATTGATTTTCTTTATTTTTTTCATATTTTTATTATCTATTATATTTCATAAAACTTCTTCAAATCGCAAAGTTTAAATCGAATTTTTTACGGTCTAAAATATCCCCTAACTTTTTCCCGCTGGTATACATACATGTATTCTAGAATACATCAGGAATACATAAAGAATAAATGAATCGAGTGAGGTAAGTATTTGTAATTGAATTTAAATGTTCTTTTTTGGGGAAAATTATTGAACATTGATTAAAGCGTATTTATCTTGATAAATCTTCATATTCATAAAATACTTTATTTATTATCCAGTCATCGCGCGATTATGTCCCGTCTTCAGTATGTCCTTTTCTGATTTTATCGTCTAAATCTTCAGAAACCGATTTCCTAAATACAAAATCATGTCCCATTCTTTGCCCCAATGGCAAAACATTTTTCATGTATTCTTCATGTATCATTCATGTATTCTCGAATACATGTATGTATTTTTAAAAGATGTATTCTTGGTTTATCCTAGGATACATCAGGAATACATAAAGAATACATTTGTATGTATTCTCGAATACACATTTGTATTTTTTCAAATTATATGTATTCTTGGAATACAAAATTTTAAAATTAAGTTTTTTTTAGTCTGAAAGAATACTTAGAATACATCAAAAATACATATATGTATTCCAGAATACATGGTCAAAACATACGTTTATGGGATTCATGTACCATTTTATCTTTACGAAAAGTTTGGTTATGCAAGGATAGTTTTAAAATATTTTTAATCTCTAAGATAAATTCTGTCAATGATGCCTTAAGAACTTTTGAGTCTACTAAGACTTAGAAAATTCTTTATTGTCAAAAACCCAAATTTTTATAATAAGTTATGAACGTTTAAACTTTTTCAAAATTTTTCAGGTTTAAATAATTTTGTAAATATTTTAAAATTTTAATTTTCAGTTTAAGAATAATTTAGTTAATTGAAATGAAGTTTAATTACTTTTCTACTGAAAAGCAAATAAAAAGGCTAAAGAGTGTTTCAAAGGAATTTTAATAATAAAAAATTACTAAGGTTATTTTTAATCAAATGTATTTCGATGATGGGTTTCAGATTGATTTCTAAGGGTCTCTCCCATCTTATACTTTTCATTGTTAATATTTTTTTAGTTTGGTCTAAATCTAGTTTTTAAAAAAGTTTTTTTATAAATTGTTTCAAAATTTTCAACCCAATGTCGACCGGGTAGGCTTTTTAATAATTATTAAAAATTAAATTCTAAATGCTGAAAATAATAATTTTTTACTGTGACTACATAGCAGCTTATATATGGTATATTTTGTTTAAACTAAAAAATTCAGGATCTAAGTAATTTATGATCATGTATGAGTCTAAATAATTTTAAGGCTTAAAATTACTTGCACTCATTCAAAATCTTTTTGCTTAGACAAGATATCAGTATCTTATTTCAATTAGTTTTAAAAAATTGAAACTTTTTTAAAATGCACAAAAAACTACTGTACCTTTCTTCAGTAAAACTGCGAATATGCAACGAAAAATCAATATTTAATATACAAGCTAATTTTTAACAATTACATTAACTTTTTTGTTAATTCCGCTGCCTGTAATTTATTCTTTAAAAAATTCCGTGTCGGAATTTTAGGGGATAACCTTTATTTTAGTAAAATAAAAAAGGTAGCAAAGGAATTTTTAAAAATTTGGTATCTACTGTAAAATGAATTTAATTAAAAAGTAAGGAAAATTATCAATTTACTTCAAGATATACTCAGACAAAATTTTTATTAATCAATCGATCTCACATACGAATACGTGAATCGAAAGAATAATGTTAATGTATGCATATATTTACTTGAAACTGACAAGCAGTTTACTCAGTCTAATTAAACAAATCTTAAATAAAATATTTTTGACTAATTCTAATTGAATAGCCAAAAATTATTCTTCAAAATCAAAATTTTGATTTTTTTTTGTTTTTTATTTCCTCATAATTTCTATTATCAATTCGAAAAAAGAAAACATTAGTTAACTTTTCGATTATACATAAATTAATTTAAGCGCAAAATATTGTTATGAATACAATTTTCCAACTGAAAATATTGACTATAAAGTTTATTTATTTAATGAAAATTACATCTTCTGTAATTTTACATTTGAAATTCATACTTAAAATTTGTGTATAATCGAATATTTAACATATGTTTATGTTGATTTATTTTTTTTTCTTAGATATGGTGGTCAATAAGTGAAAATAAAAATTTTAATCTTATAATTTTTTCATTTGCTAAGGTTATTATTTTTTTTTGCTATTAATAATAATTAACATGATGCGGATTTTTATCCTAATTAAAAATTACTCTCTAATTGTAGACAAAATCGAATCACAAATTAAAAATTAATATTTGAGATATTTAATTTAAATAATAGAAAAAAATAAGCAACAACAACAACAACAAAAAAAAAATTTCTTATTGAAAAAAATAATTTCTTCTTTTTAATTTTTTTTTTCAATAATGGGTACCTACTATTAATTAGGATTAAAATACCGACACTCACTGTAAATTCAAGCATAATTCAAAAGAACATACTATAACATTAAAATTATAATAATAATTATAATGTGGTTGTTTTTATTTTGATATTTTAAAAATCAAATTATTTGATAAAATAATAAAAAGCTGCCTTTTTTACAACGAAAAAGGATCCATGAAAAAAAAAAGAAAGATCAAAAATAATAAGGGTTCTAGAAAATAAAAAAAAAGAAGGAAGAAAAAGAGAGAAAAAAAAGATTATCATGATAAACAATTCTTGAATAATAATTATTTAACTAAAAAAGGAGGGAATAGAAGAGAAAAATCAATTTTTTTTGTATCATTTTTTTTAAACTTCCCTAAATTTTAAGCTAAATCTTTTTTTTTTTTTAATTGAATTTTAGGTGCTTTAAAATTTTATTTTGGAAATAAAAAAAAAAAAATTTGTATAATGGCATCGAATAGTTTAAATGACGATTTAAACGACTCTAATAAAAAAATAGGAACCCGTGTTTTTAAAAAGTCGAGCCCTAATGGTAAAATAACAACCTATCTTGGTAAAAGAGATTATATTGATTATAACTCGGACATTGAGCCCATTGACGGTGTTGTTCTTATTGATCCGGATTATGTTAAAGATCGTAAAGTTTATGCTCATGTTTTGGCTGCTTTTCGTTATGGACGTGAAGACCTAGACGTTTTAGGTCTTACGTTTCGTAAGGATTTATTCATAGCTCAACAACAGATATATCCACAATTAGAACAACCGAAGCAATTGACTCATTTACAGCAGAGATTATTGAAAAAATTAGGACCTAATGCTTATCCGTTTTATTTTCAATTGCCTAAAAATGCGCCTGCATCAGTCACTTTACAACCAGCGCCAAGTGATACGGGTAAACCATGTGGCGTTGACTATGAATTAAAAACATACTGTGCTGAGGATTTAGAAGAAAAGCCGCACAAACGTAATTCCGTCCGATTGGCTATACGTAAATTGACGTATGCGCCACCAACACGTGCACCACAACCAGCCATCGAGGCCCATAAAGATTTTATGATGTCACCAGCGCCATTACATCTCGAATGTACTCTAGATAAAGAAATGTACTATCATGGCGAGTCAATAAATGTTAATGTACAAGCTACTAACAATTCAAATAAAACAGTTAAAAAAATTCGAATATCTGTTATACAATCAGCTGAAATAATGCTTTATTCGACTACACAATACAAATGTGAAGTAGCTGAATTAGAATCAACAGATGGTTTTCCATTGAATCCAAGTTCAACCACATCTAAAGTCTTCACTTTAACGCCTTTATTAGACAATAATAAAGACAAAAGAGGCCTTGCTTTAGATGGTAAACTTAAGCATGAAGATACTAATTTAGCTTCATCAACAATCATAAATGACCCTACTCAAAAAGAAAATTTAGGTATTATAGTACAATATAAGGTGAAAGTCAAACTAATTGTTAGTATGGGAGGGTAAGTAGTTTCTTATTTTCATTTTAAAATTAATCTCAATTATCGGCATAAACTTAAGTAGTTTTAAATTGTAACTTACAAGACATGGTTTCATTTTTATAAATGAAATTTTAATTAAATCACGTAAATTGTCACAAAAATCTATGCGGTTTCACGGGAATTGAAAAATATATAAATCTACTTTTATCTCTTTTTTTTTTCAAATTAAAAAATTTCTTAAAAGCATTAAATAAACAGAATTCAGCTTTTGAAATTATCTAATCAGAATATTGCGCACTTATAATTTTTTATTATCACTAAAATTTTTATAGAACTAAACATTTTATTTGGTATACATGAATCCCAGAAACGTATGTTTTAACCATGTATTCTCGAATACAAATATGTATTCTTGATCTATTCTAAGTATTCTTTCAAACTAAAAAATACTTAATTTTGAAATATTAATATAAAGAATAAATATATTTTGAAAAAATACTAATAAAAAATACCAGAATACATGGTCAAAACATACGTTTGTGGGATTCATGTATACCTTTTATTTTTGAATTTTAAAATAGCTCATTCGAAAATAAAAACTTATGCGATTCATCTTGCAAACTATTGTAATATTGCCATAGAAAAATAGAATCTAATTGCCTAAAAATGGAAAAAATATATTACAAAGACTGTTTTAATCAAAATTTATAAAGAATATTAGTTTTCTGAGATATTTAATATGAGACGATAGACCTTTTTCTCAGATACCCTAATCCCTCGATAGTAGAACCGTTACAAAATCGAAATTGGACCACCGAGTTTTTATGAATTCATTTTACTTACTGGGTAAAATCCGAATCCTCAGATTTGTACCACGATGTAATTATCGAAAGATTACGGTAAAAAATTGTTGCAAAATTGTAGTCATTTCCTGAAAATTACAAAAAGGTTTTCCTCCAAAATAAAAATCCATAATTTTTGACAATCTAATATCAAATTAACATAAAATTCGTCCGCTATACAATTCGCATCGTACCGGATTCGTACGATAAGCGTGCTCTACATTTATAAATAAGTTTTCTTGATGAAATCGACAAGCGTTTCAGAAAAATAAAAAAAATTTACATTCGGAATTACTAAGCCTTTTTCTTCCATTAAATATAAAATATTTGCTGCTATCCGTATGAATTCAAAACGATATTACAGCATTAAGAATTTAGATATTTAAATTTTTTTGAAAATTATACTAAATTTTAAAAATTTTGCAAAAAAAGGAAAAATTGTGTTCGAAATTGACCATAACTAAAAGTGCCAAGTTTTCTCAAAGAATTTGTCCATAATATTGTATGTTTAATAGCTCAGTTTAGAATGTAAAAAAACTTGTTTAAATGAAACCCCGAGAGAAAAACAAAACAGACAAAGAACACTGTTTGAACAGCATTTAAACAGTGTTTTTTTCTCTGTGGACATTCGTCATCTCGCTATGTCTAATTTTCTAAAAAATTAATAATAATTTAGGGGGTCTTAGGAATATATGACCCAATTTTTATCAATTTCGGTCAATGAAATAAAATTTTTATTTGAATCAAAGCTTTAAACGTTCTATTTTGAGCACACATTAGATTTAAAATAGAATAAATAAAATTTATTTTATCGTTTAGTTTGAATTATCTAAATCAATTTTTATGCTCTTTTATTTTAATTGTAGCTTTTTTATCTAAAATATTAATCCTTTTTACAATGGATGCTAATCTTAGATAAGAAATTTAGATTTAAATAAAAATATATAAGCTTTTAATGAATTTAAAAAAAAAATTTTAATTTATTTTCAAAAATCTAAGCTTAAGACTTTGGTAAATACAGTCGACTAAAATGTACAACTTATTTAAGTATGTTGATATAGAACTTTTAAAAATAACTTTTTGCTCAAATTTTAACTCCAAACTAAGATAATTTTCTAAGTATTCATGAATTAAATCCGATCAATTTTTGAGTACATAACTAGTGCCGAAAATGAGGTAAATGATCGAAATTTTCCAAAATACAATAATTTTATTTTTTTTTTAAAGTGATTTGTCAGTTGAATTGCCTTTTACTTTAACACACCCAAAACCGGAAAATCCATCACCACCTCTACCTTTAATTGATTCTAAGCCAAATGAAATTGAGAAAACCACTCAATCAAATAAGCAATCAAACCAACAAGCTAATGACCAAACTGTACCTGTTGACTTAAATTTAATCGAATTTGAAACTAGCTCAATTCCAAATGATACAACTACAAAAGCGCCAAATGGCAATAAATTTTCAAGCAGTGGAAATACTGAAGATGATTTAATATTTGAGGAATTCGCACGCATTCGTCTCAAAGGACACGAAGCCGATGATACTGATGTTTAATGTCTCAAATATCTGATTCTATTTAAGCTTAAGCTATTAACTTATAAGTTATAAATATTACCATTATGGAACAATAATAATTTTGTTTAATATTAATCAAATTAAAAGTAGAGATGTAAATTTTTCATTTACTTAATCTCAATAGATTGTATTATTATTATTATTATTTATTTTAGGAAAATTTTTATTTTTAAATGTTTAGTTTTAGTTAGAAAAAAAAATTCGAATACTGAGATTCTATCTAATTGTTCATTTAGATAATTCTAAAAATTTTCTGTCTTCAAAAATTTTTTATCTAAAACTTTTTTTTTTGTTTATTATTATTTGGGTCAAATTAGTAAATAACAATAAATTAATGCTTCTGTTGCTTTTCCAAAGGTTCTTGCATTTCCTTTTTAATCTCATTATTTTTTTAAAATTTTTATTCTTTTTTTTTTTATTTACTAAAGATCTTATGGAGTGTTTTAATAATTTGCTATCGATTTTTAGCTCGTTTGAGCTAAGCTTTTCAGATAAATTTAAAAACAACTAAAAACAAATAACTTTATTTTTATTATTAAATAATTTATACAAATAAAAATATAAATTTTAAAAATTTAAAATAAAAAATTTTTCTTTTTTTTTTAATTAATAAAATATAAAAAAATATTTGTTTCTTTTATTTGTTATATTTATGCCAGTTTGAAAAAAAAAAAGCTCATATTTTTTGGCGATGACTCTAGGTCAATCAATGATGATGAATTTGAGTATTTGCAAAAATGTGCAAAAATGGTTTCTTTTAAACTTTTTTTGGCTTTTTCATTCTTTTTGATGAATTTTTTTATGTTCTACATCTTTTGCCTGCTTGAAATTAATAATTCTGGGACAACTTTTTATGCGGAAAACGAATTTGAAAAGAAAATTTTGAAAAAGCGTTGGGACGAACCTTAAAAATTACATTAAAACTTAAAAAAAAGAAAAATCTTCAAATTTAAATATCAATAAGTTAAAAAGACGAAGCTTTGTATTTCACATTATTAATTGAAAAAGGAACTTGATCTGAATAAAATAATATTTTTTTTTTCTTGGTCTGAGTTTCTCTTCCTATGAAAATTCGTATCGAATAAATTGCACTTTTTTTAGTGTTCATCTTTGAGTGAAAATATCTCTTGTAAAAAAAAATCTGGTTAGAAAAAAATTATACCAGACAAAATGTGAGATGATAAGCTTTAAATTGATAAATAAAACTAAAATCTTGAAACCCGTCCTTTCCATCTATCGCCAAGCAGAGCAAAATAATCAAGATTTGAGCTACTGGAAGAAAAAAAAATTTTTTTTTTATAGTTTTTATAAGAGTCGATCTACTGGTGGTCAATAAGCTTCAATTAGAATTAATTTGCAGAAATTATTTTTAAAAGGAAAATCCTCTGCTTTCTTTTTGGTCTTTTTGTCCTATTTGCAAACCTTATTTAATAAAATAATATAAAAAGGAAGACCTCTTTATCAGATTAAGGTCGTCGACGTCGGTTTAACTTCCCACGATTCCTCGATCAAAAGATTCGAAAAGAAAAAAAATTTTTTTTTAAACTTTCGAATTTTTAAAGTAAAAAAGGCTCGGCTCTATAAATCTATTGTTGTAGCTAGTGATCCAAAAAAACATGTAAAAGTATTGCAAATAGATCAAAAAGTAGGGTTGTTAATTGAGTTAGACCTTTTAACATTGAAGTTTCTGAAGAAATTTTAAGTTTTATTTTGGTATTTTCAAGGTTTCTTTTAACCAAATATTTTTACTTGAAATTTATTTTCTTCGAAGATATATAAATATTTCAAAGTTTTATAAATTTTTCTCATTTTTAAACTTCTTAAACATTCTATTTTACGCTAAAATTCCTTAATTGACCCTAAAATTGAAGGATTTTAAAAGGCTTTTTTAATTGCTATAAACTTTAAAAATTATTTAAATTATTAAATATTTTTGATTGCAAGTTTCATATCCGGATTTTTTTCAATCGAGTCGATTTACTCCAAAAAAAATTCAAAAGAAGCGAGTCGACTTGAGTTGAGTCAAAGGAAAAAATTCCCAACACTAGAATTTTTACTGTATTATAGACCATAGTTTCTTAATATGTGTTCGCGAATCTAAAGCTTTATAGATTTCAAATCTGACAAAAGTTATCTATTTTTCATGATAACCGATTGAATTTATTTTTTAATTTTCTAGGTTACAATTACAAGTGTTTCACATGCAAAATGTAATGTAAAACTTTGCTGGACCGTAACCATAGTCAAAACACCAAAAAAATAAAAATTATCATAATTAAAAATCTATAAAAAATTGTTATGAAAAATTTGACAAAACTTAAAAAAATTGGTTTCACTTAAATAATTTATTAATTTTATTTGGAATTTTAATTTATCTAAATAAATTAAATTTTTGAAATTTTTTTTATATATTTTCTGAAGCAGACCTGAATGGAAGATTTAAACTTAGAGAACTTGAAATTAAAGCCAAGCTCCCAGGAGCCTTTCATCTTTGAGGCTACTAAAATTGATGGGGTTTTTAGTTTTCTCAAGACGGTATTTTTTTTCAAATTTATTTATATTCAGAAAATAAGAGTTTTTTTTTTAAATATATAAAGATTGATTGGTCTGAAAAGTGGCTATGGCCCTTGATCCTTTTTCATTTTGTGATATTCTTGATGATATTTTTCAGTAAAAGATGTTCAAATTTTCAAATAGGCGTATTTTTAACTCTGGTTATTGCGTGTTATGGATCGGAAAGACTAAATGAAGTTGGAGCTCAGTATTGGAGATATTTTTCATCGGAACAATATTTTGATAGTAATGGTTTATTTATATCAATTGTTTTTAGTTTCCCTATCATTATCAATTGTTGTTTTTTATTAGTAAGTTTTAATTTATATTTTTTTTTCACTCGAAAGCCATTATTTAATTCTTATATTTTTTAGATTCTTTGGTTATATGAGAGTTATTTGATGATTAAAAATATCATTAGACAAAAACGCTTGGCAAAAACAAAAAAAAGTTGAAAATAAAAAAGGCTGCCAGTGTTTGACATTAATATATAATAATTTTTAATTGAATTAATTTTTTAATAGAAAAAATCAAATAAAATTAAATTCTATAAAAAGTCTCTTTTTTTAAAATTATTTAGGAAAAACTTGTTTAAATTAATTGTTATAGGTTACTTAAGCCTGACAACTCTTTCTCTATTACGACTTCAAAAATATTTTAGATTTAATTGTTTTTTATTGTATTAAATTATTATTAATTTTAAACTTCTTTCTAAATCATAAGTTTTGCTACTTGAGTCAATTCATTTTTTAATTTTTACGAAAAAAGACACTCTGTCTCTTGACACCCTTTCTCGAATTCTTTTATGCTGTCAAAATTGTCTCTCCTTCATCGTTTAAATTGCTTGATTTATGAGATTAATTTGAAAAAAAAAACTAGAAAATTCTCTTATATGGTTATAAAAATTGAAGGGTTCTTGTAGTCTAGCAGTTTTTCAAGGCATAATCGTTTCAGAGCTCAAAAACTCAATTAAAAAAAGTATGAATTTATAAAGGTTGTTGCCAGAATAATTTCTTCTCAATACTTCAATTATAATTTTTTATTTTATTGAGTTTATTAGGTCAACTTTTTTTTCTAGGATTTCAATAGCAGTCGAAAAATTTTGTTTTATACGGAATCTTAAATTTATGTAAAAAAAAGTTCCCACTTAAATGAAATTTAATTTCTGTTTATAAAAATTTTTTTTATAAATTAACATATGAGTAAAAAAAATTTGTTTAGTTTAAGGTTGCTTTAAAATTAGCTATTTTTTAAGTTTTTTTTATTTTATTTATTTATTTAGCCTAATGCCGGGGCCGCTCACGACCACTTTCCGGTACGCTGTGAAATAAAGCGTACCATAATTCTGAAAAATTTACAATTAATTTTTTTTTTTTTTTGATTTGATTTTTTACAATAAAATAAAATTAAAAGAAAATTTAAAAGGAAAAAAAAAGTCAATTCAATTTAAGATCTAGCTTTGAGATGGGTTGAAATATCTTAATATATCGAATAATTGTTTTTGAGTTTCCATATTAAAGTAACATAATTCTTTATTGATCTGTTCTACGGTCTCATAAATCGATTCAACTTTTGGTATGTCATTACGCAATATTTTTAAATTTTCGTTTATTTCACGTACCTCATATGATTGGCTATTAAGTACATTTTCTAAACTTACTATTTTTGATTCATAAGAATTCAATTTTATTGATAAGATTGATTCAATTTCATCATCAAAACGACATTCGGTCTTGTTTGAAGTTGCGTTTTGTTCTTGTTCTATATCTTGGTCATGTTGCAATATATCACAATTGTTTGAGATCAAGTTTTCACCGGAAAGTATTTTAAGGATGAAACGATTAATATAAAGCTTTTTTTTAGAAAATTTCGGGCACTTGTCACTAAAACATTTATGTATACCTGTACAGTTTAAGCACTGAATTGATTTTGATTTACATGTTTCAATTCGATGGCCATATCCTGCGCATTTAAGGCAACGTTGTTTTTTCGTGCAATCTTTTTGCTGGTGATTAAGACTTCCACACGTTGTACAAAGCCGATAATTAATAATATTTGGTAAAACTAAATGTTTTTTACATCCAATATGAATTCCATATTTGAGAACATGAATATAAGCGCTGATTGAATTACAGGTTGCTATGAGTTTATTGCATGGCTTATTGTTATGGGTATGTATTCTCTTTAAATTGCACAAACCAAATATGTCTCTCAGCTTTTTAATTTCCATGTTGTCATGGTTTACTTTTAACTTTCTATTGACATCTAATACAACGACTTGAAGTTTAGGCATTTTCGGATAAACTTTCACACCAGTCTTAAAAGAATCCAAAGGCCAATTCTTAGTTAGAGCTTTGTATTCAAGATAAGTTTTCACTCTAATAAAAAGTTTGTTAATTTTTGACTTTTTCTCTACAATTGGGCGAACTATTTCGGGACTTCTCACTCCAGTACATCTTTTTATTTCGTCTATACGCTCGTAAATATTTGTAAACTCGCTTAGCCCATTACCATGTAGTATCACATCGTAGTAGTCTCTTTTATACTTATGTTCATAATGCTCTTCGAATTGATAATCTATGTGTATTGGTTTTTCGTTGATTGATTGGTTCTTACTGATGTTTTCGGCCATTTTGGTCAAAGGATTTAGACCCTCGATCGGCTTTAGTGTATTTTGATTGGTTATTCTTTCGCTTTTTGATATTTTCGGATAATTTTGTCGATTAACAATTTTTTCTGAATGCTTAGAAATCCGATATAAAACACTTTTTGTCCATTTTTGAAGTTTCTTGAGGGTTGAGATATCATTTTTAAGATTTATTTCCATTTATTAAAATAATTTGATACTGTTAAAGTTTGTTTTCTTGCTTTTTTTTGTTTGATTGTTCGATTAGTTTTGTTAAATTTGGTATCGTTAAATAGGTAAAAATAAGACGAATAATAATTAAAAATTATTAAGAACGAATTTTTTTACGAAAACCGATCAAAATGGTCGATTTTATAAACTATTTGATTTTTATTAAAAATTCAAAATTTCAAAATTTTAAAATTTTAATACATGCGTGTGCATGAATTTTATTTTTTAAGTTTTATAGAAAAAGATTAAAAGGTGATCAAATCAAGAGTTCTTTTTTTTCTGGGAAATTTATGTTTAATATATTTAAACGATGGCCAAAGTTATCCATTCTCAAATAAGCTCATTTTTGTGTAATGATTATCTTCTAAATAATATATAAAATTTATGCTTTTTATTGCTTTCGGTTATTCTTACTGAAAATAGGTACTTATTTCTAAAAAGTTTAAAAAAATATGTAAAATTTAAAGTAAAATAGTTCAATATTTTTTGCAGATCTCGAACGCTTTTATTTAAAAAACAATATTTTTATTTTATCAAGTAAAACCTCACATGATGTATTCGGCAGTATATTTTTTTCTTCAACATTAAATATGTTTTTTTTTTCAAATATGTTATTTAAAATATTTTTCTCAAATAATAACCATTTGTATCATAAGAAAGCTTTAAAAAAATTGTAATTGTTTAAAATAAATTTTTTTTTATTTGGTTTTGGTAATTATTATTCGTAATTGTGTTTAGTTTTAGATTTTTTTTTTAAATAGGAACTTGAATTTTATAATTATTTTATAGTTGTAATAAATATATATTTATTATGAATTTTTTTAAAAAATTTAGATTTTAAGGTTATTTTTTTTTTGGGTGATAAAGTGAACTATTTTAACTAGCATTTAAAATAATAGACGTTATCGATCAAAAAATTTAAAACGTTTATTTTTTTATTTTACGAACTAAAAAGCGTTTCATCAAAATCAAATTGATTATTATGGTTTAGTTTTGTGTTTTTATTCAAGAATGGTTTTACTAAGCAATAAAGAAAATATTTTCCCACTTTTTTTTTTAGAATTCCGAAACTCATTTCAAGTGGAAATTTTTAGTTGTTTTATTTTTCTAAATTATTATTTTTTTCTATTTATTTTACCATTAAAATTTTCATTTCTTCAAGCAAAAACAAAGAAATTTTAGACTAAAACAAAATAATATAATAAGAAAAATTTATTATTATAATTATTTTGAAATATTTACCGCAAACACAACTCGTTTAATTTACCTTTGAAAATTACTTTTAATATACCTATAATTCAAAAATTGTCAAGGAGTTTTTTATAGAAAAAATCAATTAAACAGTTCAATTCAAATCTCAAAACTAATTGAAAATTTTTGTTAAAATGGATTTAAGAAATCTAGCTAAATAAAAAAGAAAAACGCAAAATATAAAATTTTCTTATCTAATGAAAAGATATCTTAGGTGGTACGAAATCTGCTATTTTTATTAAGAATTTGTTTGTAAAGTGAATTAAATATTCTATTAGATTCTTTTTATCGTAAGTTTTCAAGTTCTTTTTTTATCCTTGGGAGACCGAAATACGTCCCTAGAAATAAGTGCGAAAAATAATTCTTTAAAAATTCTCAACTATATTATAATTATATGTTTATATTGGAATTATATTCACTTGAATTATTTGCTCACTTGTCTTACTTTCTTACCTATATATGTATATATCTTTATTGTTATTAATTTATAATGTTTTCTATTATAATATCGAATCTTATAAATTTGAAAATGGATCTAATTATAATTTAAATATAAAAAAAAATTAAAATGAAACATAAAATTTTGGCTAAAGTTTGATTATTTGATAGAAATATGATATAATGCAATATAATTTAATATAATTTTATTCATGTTTTTGCTTTCTTGTTTTCCTTTCTTGAGTTGGTTCGTAATAATTCATCGTTAGAAAATAAAATTTTAACTATGCTAGTTATGAATATTTTTTTTTCAAGATCGAAAATTATGAAATAAAAATGTCGTTTGATTTTTTTTCTCTAACGTGAGTTATTTTTTAAAGCTGAATTGATTTTTTTTTAAATCTTGTAGCAAAATTACCATATAATAAAGAGATTTTATAATCTCCTTAACCTATCAAAAATTTATTCAATATCATGTTTATTTGTAGCCTATAAGATTTTTATTTAGAAATATTTTCTCAATAATGTTTTTTAAAAATCTTTTTCTTTAGGTTTCTATGTATAAACTTTTTAGCATGTTTTGAGTGCGTCATTTTATTATCTTTTCTATTCGTTTTTATGTTCGGCTAATTTTAATTTTTGTTTTAAGGAGATGAAAAAAATAATAGAAATTACTAACCGAAAAAAATAAGTTGTTGATTCAAAATGATTTAGAAACAGAAAAAAGTATGATTTTTAAATAAAATGATTGATAATAACTCATCTTTAACTGGCTTACAACAAAATCAATTTCGCTATTCGATTTCTCAGCAATGCAAAAAAACGTGTAAACAACCAAAAAGTAAATTAATGAGCAACCATGATGAAATGTTTTACTTAAATGAGGAAGAGTTTGTATTTAAAAATGATGATAACGACGATGAAATTCTAAATAATAAACAGTCGATAGATTCAACGTCCTTAATAAAGTCTAAATCAAAGGAAAAATTAAAAGAAATTTCTAGGTCTAATTATATGCATAATGAAATAGATTTTACTTTAAATGATCAATTACAAAAACAAAATAAAAGTAAAAGAAAGATTAGCATCGAATCAGTAGACGAGCTTGCATCAAATAAAACAAGATTAAAATCGTTGAAATTAGATTTTTATAATAAAAATCATTCTTCATCAAGTATAAATGATGACTTAAACTCGTCAATATCTCCTCAAACTTTTGAGTCTTCAAAGTCTTTAAACAATTTTTCCTCTATACCGGTGAATTCAAATGAAAACAAAGAAGATTTTGATAATTATTTTAAAGGAAAAACAGATATTTTAAAAATAACATGTTCATTTGTCGATTCAAATAACAATTTGCAAAATTCTAAAAACACCGAATTTAATTTAGATCAAACAAATAACAAACGTATTCTTACAAATAGTGAGAACTATAGAGTTAATACTGGAATGACAACTATTTCTGACCTTTTGATAATAAAGGCAAATTATAATCTACTAAAATTTACTGGATTAAAAGAAGTAAAATTCAAAATGGAAATAAAAATTTCATTCAATTTATTTATGGCAACTTTTTTTTAGGATGAAATAACAGGCAAATCATTTAAGATATTATTAAAAGAATGTGATTTGGAAAAATACGAGGAGCTACTTAAAAAGATATTGAATAAAATTATGCATGCTGATCCAGCATTAAGTTATTATATGAAACCATTCCGACTGCTCATAGTTCATAATTGGAAAGGTAAGATAAATCTAAGATTTTTTTAAAATAAACTTTATTTATTTTACCAAATTTAGATGAAAATTTTGAAAAGCGAAAATTGAACGCATCAGCCATTAACTATGAAGATATGAATATTTGGCCTGTTATTTCTTTAGGAAATAACTCAGATTCAAATTTTTTGATTGAACTTTATTTGCAAAGATACGAAGATTCAAGGTTGGATATTTTAAATTTTTTATGCAGTTCTACAAATTGATTCCATTATAAAAATATGATCCCAAAGATCTTTTTTTTGTAATTCTTTTAAGCTTTACTTTTTATAAAAATTGTATTAAATTTCAAGATATTTAAACTCTAAAATCTCTTTTAATCCATATAAATTAGTGTTGGGAATTTTTTTTTTGAGTCGATTCGACTCAATTTTTTTAGGATTTTTGACCACTGAATCGAGTCGTTTGAAAAAAAATACTGGTATGAAACTTCCAATCGATAATTTATAATAATTAAAAAAATTTCTTAAGTAAAAAACAAGTGTAAAACACCTTTAAAAATAATTTTTTTAAACTAAAACACTAAAAAAATTATTTTAAAAAAGGAGATTGTAAACAAAGCCCATCTAAATTAAGCAAAAAACTGAAAATTTGATTTTTATTGTATTTTATGTGATTTTACACTTTATATCTACTAAAAAGAGCATTTTTGAATTTTTTGTCAGAATTTGCGTATAGAATAAAATTTGAGTCGACTCATCGTTTTAAAAAGTCGAGTCGACTCGACATTTTTTTTTTCGCAAGTCGACTCAAAAAAAATGAAAGTCGAGTCGAGTCGACTCCCCAAAAAAAATGAGTCGACTCTAGTCGACCCAGTCGACTCCCAACACTAATATAAATAATGAACCTTTCATTTAATTGCGATTATTTAAATCGGTGGAACTTCATTTTGAATTTAATTTATAAAAAGATATTTTTAATTTAGACTTGAAATCATTTCTGATCAGAAAATATCAAAAGACTGTGGGATTGATCGAATTATGACCCTAATCGATCTTCACGGAACAATTATAAGCTTAGACGCATCAAATTATCGAGAAAAATCTGGCTCAATAAAAAGACCTTTTCCAATTGTAAATATAAAAAAAAATCATGGTCTAATTAGTGACTACCTTAGACTAGAATCTTCAAATCAAAACGAGAATAGATATATGTTGAAATTGACAGATTATGTTCATAATAACGATCTTGTTCACATTCAAAAACACGTAAATGATGGTAATTTATTAAATTTATGAGAATATTTTAGAGATTCAATGAAATCATTTTGCGTAAAGATTTCTTAACGCAAAATAAATTTACTTTTTTTTAAAGAAATAATAAATCAATTTTTTTTAGTTTTAACAAAAGGAGAAATTACTAGTGCAATATATAGGTTAAAAATAAATGAAAAATATGCATTCGTTCAGTCTCAAAGTAAGCTTATAAAGAATGAAAAATTTGAAGAACAGGGATCTTCAGAAATATCAAACGAATTCAATCAGACTTACATTCACACTATACATTCAATAATAAAGTAATTTTTTTAATAAGAATTCGTGTTCTTTTATTTCATAATATAAAGTTCATTTTTATAAAGTAAAATTTTTGCTCAAAAAATTTAAATACGCAATTACTTGCACGCTGAAATTTTAAAGAGTCAATACTTTTTTAAACACATTTAAAAAATATTATTTGAAAGATTTTAATAAAAAGAATTGGCTCTTTAAAATTTTTTGAGCAAAAATGAAAATTGAAAAATCAGCAAAAATTTTACTTTGCCAATTTTATTTCATATACTGAACTTTAGATAAATTTGTGACCAAGACAGTTATTAAACAGGAAACGAGAGTAATTTATTATTAGGTTATTCGATTTTTGAATTAAAAAAAAAAGGAAATATCTAAAACAAAATGGACACAAATTTTAAAAATAAATTTAAAAAAAAAATTTGATCTTATTTCTATAGATTTATTTAATTAAAAATTATTTTAAAGGGAAATAGATACCGAAATGGAAATGAAAGGAAATGCTAGTACGAGCCTCATGAAAACTTTGATCAGTAAAAAATCATCATCAACAAACAATTTAAATTTAGCAACTGATTTAGCTAATTCACTTGCCGAAGATTCAACTAAAATACAAATAAAACAAAGCTCTACAAAAGACGATTTTTCTGGAGATATTTCAGTCGATGTTTTTGATCCTCCTCAGTTACAAGCAAACATTGATTCAAATTTCGTAAATTTTAATGAATCTGTTTCCCCTAACAGTCAGCTATCCGCTATTTGTAAAAATTTAAACATTAAGTCAAATGTTCCTCCAAATAGCATCGCTAATGGAGAGTCTTCTTTGCTTACACCAATTGGAACTAAATTTGCTTTGACAATGTTGGGTCTATCAAAAACTCAAAATAAAATAAATTTGAAAAAAAATTCTAATTCATTTGAAAATTTAAATTGTAGTTCAAGCAGTAATCAAAACATGGTATCTTTAGTATCTGATAATCAATTGAAAGAATATTCCGTAAATCAAAGTAAAGTTTCAAAAGAAATAAAACGGGAAAATGACTTTTTTCCTTCTGGGAATATAAAAAATGATTTTGATTGTATGGATATCAAAACAATAAAAGAAAATAAATTAAAACTTAATTTGATAAAAAAAAAATCGATCGAAGAAAATGCTTTTAATTTAAAAAACTCGATTGATCCTGACTCATCATTTAAAATGCTTATTAAAAAAGAACTGCAATCTTTAGAGCAGAGGCAAATAAACGAAAACAATGAAAACGATTTAGATAAAGCAAATTTAATTCCAATTAAATCAAATCGAGCAAATTCTAAAAACATTCAAACATTTGACTGTTTTGAAAATTCAGGTAAATTCAGTTTTACACAGTTAAATTTAAATTTTTTGTTTAAATTAAAATTAAAAGGTCAACACGAAAATTTTCAAGCCAGTACTAATAAAAAGAAAAGCTCAGCATCCGAATATTCAACACCTAAATTAAAAACAATTTCCGGCTCTAAAAATATATTACTTAAACAGTTACTTTCTGAAGAATCAATGATTCCAACAGAACTGGCGTACTCTGAACTTGGATCAGAAATAAATTCTAAAATAAAGACTGAAGAAGAAAAATCAAAAGTGAATAAGCCATCAACATCCAATAATTATTCGTCATTTAATTCAAAAGAAGAAAACGAAATAAATTTAAAAAGTTCGAATACTGATGATATTCTTTTAAGGGCCCTTCTAAATACAAACGATTTAGAAGCTGATACTCTCAAGATTGAATCAGTTTTTAAACTCGGAAAAACTAGTAATCAAAATTCACGCAACTGTAAAATAAATCGTCAAACAAGCGAAAACAAAAATAAAATTAAAATAGAAATTTTTGAAAATGACCGTTACATGGATAATTTAAATGATGATGCTTTTGAAAAGTTTGAAAAATTCTCAAATAGTCTTTTGTCTGATTCCTATTCAAAAACTCATGGTTCAATTCATTTTACGAGTGAAAACGAGGAAATTCTATCGAAAAATATTAAATCGGAAGTCGATGATATTTCATTAAAGAAACAAATTCGTAATCAACCCTTAAATAATTTAATAAATTCATATGAAAGAATTTCTGTTGAAAAAAATGCATTAAGTCTTGATCAAAAAGGTAATTATAAGGTTCAATTTATTTCTCCCGTTTTATTTAGTTAATGCTTATTTTTCAATACTTTTGTTTTATGAAAAATGAAAAATAGCGTTTTAAGTTTTTATTTTTATACAATTGAAGAATAAATTTTTTAAGTTTAGGAAAAATTCTCAAAATCAATATCATATTTTTAATTTACATTAATTTCGTTTTTGACGTTAGTGTAAACTAATTATTAAAGGACGGAGCCGGATTTCAATAAAAAAATGGCTTAAAATTGAAATAAAAAATTATTTGTTCTTTAGATTAGCTATAAAAAGACATTTTCTTACTCGAATGTCATTTTTTTTTAAAAAACTTATAAATAAACAATAGAATATAATTATCATTTAAAAAATTTGATTAAAGTGAATTATCAATCAAGAGAGATTAGCTTGGATGAAATTGGTCAAGGCACGCAAGTAGCGTAAAAATATTAATATCGATTATTTACTCAAGTTTAATTAAATTACTAACAAAATATCTAAACACTACTAGCTTGACTTCATTTGACAAAGGCCTATTTACATATCCGGCACGCTTCTTTTTAAAATAATTAAAAAAATTTTTGGAAAATTATGATTTGATTTTGAACTGAAATTTAGCAATATGAAGACAATCAAGAAATTAATTTAAAAATTTTTTATCGAATTTTTTTTTAAATTTAGAAATTCCTTATGAAATAAATGTACTGAATTCTTTTGCCACTTTTAATTCGAAACCAATTGAATTTAATAAATCAGAGAATGAAATATTTTTGAGAGACGAAGAACAATTTTCAAAACAAAATGTGATTAATGTTTTTACTGAAAAAAAAACCGGTAATGATTCTTTTATTTTATGTAAACTAAGATTCGTTTAAAAAAATATAAACATTTTTCATTTAAAATTAAAGCTGACGATCTTAACAATACAACGCCTCAACCAAGTGTAAATAAGCTATCACAATCTAAAATGTCAAACATTACTTATAATCAAAAAGAAAAAGTTGAGACAAACGAAGAATTTTTAAAAAGTAAATTAATTAAATTTTACCCATTTCCAGCGTACCTGAGCGTACCGATTTCCAAAATCTAAAATTTCAAATTTCAAATAATAATTTATATTTAAAGGGACAGTTTTCGACCAGGATAAACAGCAAAATCCAAATGAAGAATTACAAAAACAAAAAAGAATTGAAGCAATTACAAAATTGCTCAAGTCAGATCTTTTAGATTCGTTCAAAGATACCACAATTTTCAAAACAAATACAGATTCTCTAAATAAAATAGAACTGGATTCGAAGAATGAGAATTTCTCGAATTTAAATTTTGACAAGAAACAAAATTTAGATTTACTTTCAACAAATCGTCTTAAGATTTCTCAAGGAAATGATTCAAATGTTCCAAATTTGACAATAAATTCAAAATCTATTAACGTCTCTAATTATGGACATAACACTATCGAAAAAAACAATATTAGTGAAGCCATTAAATTATCTCCTAACGAATTTAAGCAAAACTTAAGTAAATTGGAATCTTACAGTGCATCTAGTAATTTTGATTCGTTTTATCAACCTCAAAACGATTTAAATCAACAAAGAAATTCTAATCTTAATCAAATGGTGATTAATTCAAATTTGAAAAATCTTTCAAATAGCTTAAATGACAATAACTCAATCGATTTAAGAAAAAAACTACAAGACCATTTAAATCAGAAAAAAACTTCATTTAACCCTCCTTTGACGAATAATAATATTAATAATAACAATGTTTATTCCATGAATAATCAACAAATTACTTCTAATTCTATTTTTATGAAAAATCAATCGTTAAATATCGCAGTTGTTTCTCCAGTTATTTCAAATCAAAATTCACAAGTCTTGTACCAAAATAATTTGGAAACAAAAGAAACCGATCAGAAAACAAATTTTTTAGTGTCTGAAAACCATTTAACGAAAGATTTAGACTTAAATTCTGAGTATATCAATCGAGGTTATCCAAAAAATTCTGTATCTAATAACACGAGCTCTCAAAACCAAAGCAATTTTCATTTTAATTATGAAAATCAGAATAGGAGTATTCATAGTTTTAAATCAGAAACACAAAATAACTTTTATTTAGACAAAAACGCGAATAATTTTCACAAATATCCAACTGTTCAAAATCCAATTCGAAAAAATGAAAATTATTTTTCAAATCAAAATACAATTAGCTTACAGCCATCACAACAAACCCTAACAACCACTACAGTAACTGTAACCACAAAACATTATCCAACTGTAGGAACAGTACAGCCTTATTCTTCTCCGATTATAAATTACAATTCACTTCATAATATGAATATGAATTCTCCAAACGTAAATTATGATAAAAACTTAATATCAAATAACGTTTCTAACATACAAAACAACAAAAGTGAAATATTCGCTTCAAATAATGTCAAAAATGATTACATTACTAACAACTATAATACATCATTTGTAATTCCACAAAATAAAATCGATCAAAGAGATAATTTTCATGTGTATTATGATCAAACAAAGTCAATTGAAGGCTTTGGAAATTTTGGAAATTCGCCTAAAGAAAAGCGTATAATCAATCAAAAAAATTTAGATGAAGCTAGCATTGAAATAAATACCAATATTAATTTGAATCTAAATATACCAAACAATGAAAATCCAGATTTAAGAAATAATATCAGCGAACAAGCCAAATTAAATACTTCTATTCTATCTCCAAACTATTCCAATATTAGTCTCCTAAAAAAATTGCAACCGGAAAGTGCGAATTCTAGTGACAAAAATATTTATCTATCTGGTAATTCGGATTATCTTTTTAATAATGTAAAAAAAATTGATCAAACCGATCGTCAAAATCTTCAGTCCGTTGATATTGTGCCTAATTTTAATAAAACTAATATTAGCGAATTAAACGAAAAACCAATATCAGAATATCCATTATATCCAAACATAAGAAATGAAAATCCTCATAGTCATTTTATTATAAATAATAAGAGTAATAATTCTTACGTCATGGAAAATAAAAGCTCCTCTTTTCCCAGCAGGATGAATTCATGTAATTTCACTAGTTCTTTTGATAACAATAGCAAAAATTCAAGTCAGTTAAATCAAGTCAATAACTACTATTCAAGCAACTTAAATAACCAAAATGACATTAACAAAAATAATTATTTAGATCAAAATTTTGTCTCACATGAACTTAGTCAAAATAAAAATTTGCTGGGTGTATCGTCAGGATGTTTTAAGGCAGAGAGTAGCTTAAATACTACGAGTATATCTAATGATATACATGTAAGAAGTATAACAGATGAAAACCGATTAGCTGAACCATTTGATGGCATTAAAACATCTTATAATGAACAAAACCAATATCCTGCAGAAACAAATAATTTTGATTATTTTGAAGAAGATATTTTAAACGAAAATTTAGAATTCTTGGAGAATCTTTTGATTGATTAAGGTAAACACCTACAATCCTACAATTTTAACCGGTTAATTTTGAACATTTGTATTTATTTATTATATTATTTGTGTCAATGATCCAATTAAGGCCTGTTAAATAAACTTTTAATTTGTAAATTTAAACAAAAATTATTTATTTTATGTAATTTTTTTTTCTCTTTCTCTGTTTTCCGGTTGCTAGTTTTATTTATATTTTTTTTTAACTTAATATTTAATAAAAATTATATTAGGATTTTTTTAAATAATTTTTTTTGGTAAATTTGGCAATCGATGGTACTAAAATTAAAAAAAAATTTAATAAAACATTTATTTTTTATTATTTCAAAATAATTAAAAATCTAATTTATAAAAAAATCAATTTCAACATCAAATCAAACAAAAAAAATTTTTAATCCTAAATCTGAACTTTTTTTTTTGTATAACTTTAATAACATAAAATTCATTCTGTCCAAAATTATTTTTTGGACAAAATTAAATCCCGTAGAAATTCACCAATCGATCTTATAAAATTGAATCGATTCTAACCTCGTTTTCATTATAAATTTAATTAAACTAATTTAAAAAAAAGGCCTTCTTCAATGAATAATTTTGCCTTTTTTGTTTTTTTGTTTTTTTAATTAAAAAAGAAAAATTTCTTAAACATTTTTATTTTTTATCGCTCAGAAAAATAATTTTTGAAATTTAAAAAAAAATTAATTAAAATTAATGTAAAACAATTTCTTCATTTGTTGTTATAGTTGAAGTTATTTTTTCTTGTGAATTATTATCGTGATCCTTCTGTTCAGACTCTCTTTCTTGTTGAGTCGTATCGATAACCTCGTTCATTTCGTCATCATCGTCCATTTCATTTTCTAAATTAACTATTTTCAATTGATTAATTTTAGTCTTGTCTATTATTTCATCTTCGTCATCATCATCGTCTTCTTCATCATCATGATTCATCTTTTCATCATGTTTCATAGGTTCGGATGAATTCGAAATATCCATTTGATTTTTATGATCTGAAGTATCCATAGTCTTATACAATTCCTCATAACTTGGTAAACTAGAATTATCTTTATTTTTCAATGGAAAATGACTTCTGACATCGCTATCAGGATCATTCGAAAAATATTGAATAGCCAATTCTAACTCACCAACCAACGCGCTTTTTCCATTTAAAAATAATTCATGATTAATTATATAAGTGCTTAATACTCTCGCAACTAAAACTCTTATATTCGGGACTCTCTCATTACGATACTGTAATAACTTAGGTAAAAAATCCCGTGTGAATAACTCGAAATCATTGAATGCTTTAGTCGAGAGTATTTGCTCGCAAAGAACTACGTATAATTGTCTAAAAGTCCATTTATTACTATTCGCAAATGTTCTAATGACATCGTCAATAAAATTTCTGCGATAATCTTGACGTTTTTTAAGCTCGAACTGTCGTAAAACTTCAACTAGAGCTTTGACAGCGGTGACTCTAACTTCAGCTATTTTGTCTAATGCAAGTGTAAATGTAACTGGCTGTACGAATTCAGCTAAGCAATCCGGCGGGTATAATTCACAAAATTTACTAATTTGAATTCCTAATTCGTTTCTGAATCTCCAATTTCGTTGATTGTCCATTTTTAAGAAATCGTTAAGTTTAGGCATGTACTGTCGGCGATAATCAATAGATAAAACTTTTAAAAATTTGTTTAAATTCGAGACTATTCCCATACGAACCTCATCTACATCTTTTATATAACTATCAAAAACAGGTACTAGATCATTTTGAGTATTTTCAGTGCCTAAAATAATAGCTAATTCGTGTATTGAATAGGCCAATGTTTGTCGAACTTTCCAGCTTAGATCTTCCGATAATTTTTTGTATAAATTTTTAATAAATTTCCAATATTTAGAACCTAGAGTCAAAGCTATAGCGGGAAAATTATAAGCACAATTGTAATTCATTTCCGAATCAAGACTATTTTGAGTGTTTATATCGACCATTGTAACGAAATAACTAAGTAAAATTGGTGGTACAATTTCTTGATTTAATTCCATGCTTAATTGTTGTATAAGATTTTCTTGAGTCTGTTGAGTTGATGGTTGTTGATTGAGGGATGTTGTCGATGTGTAAAGACTTGATTTAGTATTTGAATCATTTATGTTTTTGAGGAGGCTAGTCAGTGTTGGAGTAGCATCATCTGATTTTGCTGTTTCATTGCTTGTATTGTTTGTATTTGATTGAACATTTTCGTCTAGAGAAGGTAACGAATTACGCCAATACATAAAATTTGAATATTCGATTTCATTACTTGATTCTGAAGTTTTAGGCTCGTCTGATTTCACCTCACTAATTGATTCGTTTTGTTGATTTTCCAACTCGGCTTCAGTTCGTGCAAACGTTGCAATGAAAGATCCTAATGATTTATAAGCTGATATTTTAACCCAACGTGAATGATCTTCTAATAAATGAGTGAAACGCTCAGTTAATACCGTTTCACGTGTAGCGCGAGAACATGTTTGAGCAAACGATGAAAATTGATCAGCACATACTTTACGTATTGCCCATACTTGATCTTTCATGAATTCACAAAAATTTGGAAGCTAATAAAATATACTTAAAATATAGAAATGAATCTTTTTTTTTAACAAGTCTTACGAAATAATGCCAAGAAAGTTATTTAGGAAAAGTTTCGATAGTTTTAGGTTTGTAGTTAGTTTTTTTAAAAAAAAAAATTATTTTATGTTAAAGTAAAAAATCTAGAGAAAATGGATTTTCCTAATTTTTTTGTGTTTATTACCAATGTTTTTTAATATTGTAAACGCTTAGGTATAACTCGAAAATTACTAGGAGAATCCAATATGGGTCTTTTTTCTTAATTCAAGTTATATAGACAAGTGTTTATGGTAAATATTAGTCTTAAAACAAATTTTTAGTTGACTCAAGTCCTATCAGAAAACTCAGAAAACTAGTATGGTTCATTAGCTACACTGTAAAAAATAACATCTAATTTAAGCTTTCTTTAAAATTAAATGGGCAAAGAATTTCGAATTTTTTTTTTTAACACATATCTCTTTTATTACAGCCGTTTTTTACCAGTGATTTTAAGGGCGACTAAAAATTGCTTACTTTTGTTTAAAAACGTTTAAAAAATTCAATTTCTAGCCGTTAATTTGTGCTCAAAATTTCTATGATTTTTGGGGAAATTTTTAGAGGTTTGGGAAGAGTATTTAGATTGTGCTGATGAGAGAGGCCTATCTAAAAAACCTTACAGTATTAAAAAATTTGAGTATAAAATTATATATATTTTATGCTCTTAATTTTGTTCGTAAGATTTGTTTTTTATTGAATACATTTAAGCTTACTAAATGTGTTTCGACATCTTCTGATGATATAATATTGGCTATTTCGGCAATATAAGTTGCACAAGTCTATTTTAAAAAATAAATATTTACATTCTTGATTAATGAGAATTAATAAAAAAAAAATTTACTTTTCTAGTATGGAAGACAGGACTATTACATAAACGACAAAAAGGTTCAAGAAAATATTTGGTTGTTAACTCACGACCAATCAAAGGAGCCAATCTACCAAACAGCTTCAATTAGAGAAAATATAAAATATTAGTTGAAATTTTCTTCCAATTTTCAAAAATTAATAATTAAAATTGACGATATTATTGATGGTATCACTATCAATGGTGAATAAATTATACCTCAACTTTATCCTTTTGAATTTTAAAAAAATTCAAAATTTGCACTTTCTGAAATTTTTAAATTAAATTAGTTCAATTTTTTTTAAAAATTATATTCTTTATGAATTATGGGGTGATGATTTTGATTTTTTTTTTTTTGATTTTATTGATCTATGAATAAAACTTACCGTAATGCAATCAATATGAAAATCTTCATTATTTTCTTTGACTAAACTTAACAAACATGGAACAATTATTTCTTCGATTTGACCTTAAGATAAAATTTAACGTCTAGGGATTTTTTGAGGGTTTTGTTTTTTTTTTTTTAATTTACGATTGTCTACAAGTTGTTTTTCAACAATACTTAAAAGTCCAGATGAAGCGCATTTTTTAACTTGATAGGCATTTTCAGGCATTAAATCACTTATTAAAAGAGTCAGCTGATTGACCATATTAAAATCATCAGTAAACTCAATTTCAATTTGTTGTTGTTCTTGATGCAAAAAATGCACAACATTTTGAATTTGATCGAGCCATAGAGAACGTATTAAAACATCTGAATAAAAACAATATTTTTTTAAATAGAAAAATATTCGAACATAGTCTTCTTGAGATGCTGCAAATTCCAGCGCTGGTAGGACATATTTTGATGCTGATTCTCTTTTAAAAAAATGTTAAGGTTTACTCAAAATGAATAAATAAAAAGCTGGCTCATCAATTATTTTCCTTAAAAAAATTTTTTAATTACGAAAAATAAATATTTTTTTTAGGCATTTTCATGTAAATGTGAATTTTAAAATAAGTAAAATTTACATGGATTCTGATGAAAATCTGACGTTAATCTTCGTTAACTAAGACCGTAATTATAACCTATTTTAATTTTTCATAATTTTCAATCTAATAACTTATTTTAATGACCATAAATGAGTCTATGTTTGGTATTTAGATAAAAAAAGATCATCCACTTCCTTATACAGCATTTCTACCGAATTAACAGCGTACCTGTACCTAAAATATTAAAACAATAAAATAAAACATTTTGTAAAAATTTTTTTTTTGAGTGCGGTTCAAACCGCACGCGTTGGCGAGCCGTACTTAAAAAAAAAATTTTTAGTACGGTTCGGGTACGGTCCGGCGTTAATTCGGTAGAAATGCTGTAGCTTTGGTTGCGATTTAAAAATAAATATTAACATTCAAAGAAGCGACTGGACCAATTTGATCCTTTTTTAAAGTTTCTAATTGCATTATTTCATTTAAAGATAAATTATATTTATTTTAAAGCTTTGACAATCGGCTTTTCTATTTTTGCACTTTCGTTTAACAGTCGCTTATGAGACTTATGCATACTTTTCTGCCCTTTAATGGTGAAATTCTAATTATCATGCTCTAACTTTAACCCTTTTTTTAAACAATTTTACCAAAATTTAATTTCTTAAGAAAAATTCTAGGTTAGAGAGAAGTAGTGTTTGATTTTGAGCAAATTCTGATTATTAACTTAAAGCAAAATTTATATTTTATTAAAAATTAATTATGATTTAATTTTTATTTTCAATAAATCCAAAATCTCTTAAAATTACGGAATATAACAAAAAAGTTTTTTTTTGTGGAAATTTTTGATGAACTGGCATTTGCTAGGTAATCTTTCAATTTAAAATCTCCAAAAAAAAATTTATTTTCATGAAAACTTAAAAAAAATATAAATAGAATTTTGTTGACAATCAAAATATTAGTCAGCAAAATTTTGTTTCGTTTCATTAGATAAATACAACAAGCTGCTAATCTTAAAAAAGAAAGATGGAAAGGATTTTTATAATTTAATAACTTAAGTTAAAAATTTTCAATTTTCATAGTTGGAGAATATAAAATCTTTGAAAATTCTGTAAAATTCTAAAAATAATATAACTTGATAGAAATTAAAATCTCAAAAACCATCCTCAATGTATTTAAGTTAATGGATTAAAAAAATATTTTCTTTTAAATTTTACACATCATTTATACATTTTTAGCTATTAAATATTACCATTTTCAAAATTAAAAAAAAAATTATGTCGAGTTGAAAGTCGAATCATTCAAGTCGATTTTTATCAATTATAGGATCAAAAATAATTAACATAGAACTTAGGGTTAAATCTCAAACTTGATAAAAAAATACTCTAAAACTTCCAATATTAAAAACAAATAAGAGAAGAATTTGAATAGGTCTAGTGTTTTTCCGTGTTCACAAATTACAGAATTCTCATTTCAGTTTTCATTAAATTTCGTTTTATCTCGTATTTTGAAGAGATCTAATTTTAATCGTATACACAGCGCAGGTTTAATATGATGGCTTTAGCTTATTTTACTTGAATTAATGTGGAAATTAGCTACAAAACGATATATTTGTTTCATACCTTGGAAGGCTTTTTCATGCAAGTTGTCTAGCATTTATGCTTTTTGAGAATTTAAAATGAATGGTGAATTATGAAGTACAAAGGAAAATGAAAAATTTTTTTTTTTTTAATTTTTAAGAAATCGCCCTCAAAAAAATAAAGGTTCTCGGAAAGTTTGAAAAAATAAACTAAAACTAAGTTATAAAATTAATTTTATTCAAGATTTTTATTTCAGAAATTATTAGTATAATGCCTTCGAGTACTTGAAGACTTCGAGTCTAATAACTTCCCTCTGATTGCAGTTATCTTAACGATTTTTATTTTTATTTAAAGCTAACGAGATTCTCTAAATTTCATGGAGACAATTTTGCTGAATTTTTTTTTCATCTGAAGTAAAAATCCGTAAATACTAAAAAATGATAGCTCCTTTACTATGGTCAATGATTTGGGGCATTATAAAATTGGGTTAAATTAATTTTTTAATTATTTTCTTAGTCGAGAACTTTTTTTATTTTAGGACGATTAATCAAAAATTCTTTAAAAAAAAAGTGTTCGATTTCCTAGAAAATAGGACTTAATCATACGTCATTCATTTTAAAACCGTTTTTTCTCAAAAACCGTAAATTGTAGGCAAAAACTAACGGCCAGTATGTAAAAATCGGGTCAAAAACGATCTGGTGTGAAATTATCTTATCAAAAAATTATAATTCAATGATTCGTTAATTTGATTTTTTTTGATGCTTTTTTAGCAAAATTTTTCTTAGTTCTTTTGGTTATAATTCTGGAACATTAAGGAAAATTCGGTTACTGGACCCTTCCAGGAGTAGACCGAACGATAATTGCGACATGAAATTAATTTCCAATTTTTTTGCATGTTACTATACGTAAAGAGCGCACTGCTTTTTTATCGTTCGCTCCGCATTAGAGCAGCTCTCGCAAGCAAGCGTTTACGGTATCATAAACTTAGTTCTTGTTGGAGATCATTGAAATAGTTTGAATGGAACAAGTAAAAGCCTATTTTTTCAAGCTTATAATTACCTGAAGTAGCATTCTGGCTTAAGATTTACTCTCATAGAATTTTATCTGCTGAACCAAGAAAAAAAAATTTATTTTTAGCCTATAAACAAGATGAATATGAATTATATTGAATTTATGGTGCATTGGCTTTTTTTCTATTTGATTTAATTTATACTTCTACCATACCTTCCAATTTTTTATAATTATTATTATGTGGGGGCTGTGAAGTTCATTTATATTATCTCATTTCAATTCAGCATTTTAAGTGCTATTTTTTACCGAATAAATTTTTTCTTAAGTCTAAATTGCTACAATTTGGAACATTTTCTCTACATCTAACAAAACAGAAAAAAAAATTTTTTTTCTAATGGAACAATTTTTTCAGAACTGACTTAATGTTGAGTTAGTTTGACTTAACAAGTATTCTGTCTCATTAAAATGGTGTCGTAATGTTTATACTAAATATAATTTTTTTAAGCAGTGTTCAAATTCATCCCCGGGATTTTTTT
>NTPY01000376.1:72792-91353 GCA_002922825.1 Brachionus calyciflorus | reverse complement strand
TACATCTAACAAAACAGAAAAAAAAATTTTTTTTCTAATGGAACAATTTTTTCAGAACTGGCTTAATGTTGAGTTAGTTTGACTTAACAAGTATTCTGGTCTCATTAAAATGGTGTCGTAATGTTTATACTAAATATAATTTTTTTAAGCAGGGTTCAAATTCATCCCCGGGATTTTTATTTTCAAGTCAAAATAAACTTATCATTATCAATTTCCTGGTGATAGACAAATAAGGAAGCAAAAAATTTTTCATATTTCGGTGTAGCAAAGTTGTTACATTTTGTAACAATTTAAAGCTAAAAGAAAAGCATAAAAATAAAAAATTTAAAACAAATTGAAATGAGTGAATTTAATGAACTTCACAGCCGCTATTGGGTGTTATGATGGTGTCTTTGTTGAGTTTTACACAATATTAAAAAATTACATGAAAAAGCCTTCCAAAGTATGAAACAAATATAACGTTTTGTAGCTCTAGATCTCCTCTACCTTATATGAAATTAAGTTTGTTTTTGATAAAAAAATTAAGATCTATAAAAAACACTCAGGTGTTGTTTTTAAAAAAAAATTGGTGAGTTTTATTTTTTAAGGGTTACTTTTTCTTATTTTAAAAATGATGAGCAAGTTTTAGACGAATTAAAAAGTTGAAATAAAAGACGTACATGTTTGTTGGAGTAGGATTTTCGCAAAGTTTACATAACTTTTCAAAAGGATTTAATGCATCAAATGCATCTTCTTCATTTATAAAATTGTAACCCGTTGAAAAATTAACCGAATTATTATTCGAATTAGTAGCTGTATTATTAGAATCATTTCCCGATTCATTTTGAGTTGGTATCGATATCGAATTTGTGAGTTTATAATCCATGGGAGAGTCTGTCAACGATATAAAATCAATCATTTCTTAAAAGAAGTTTAATTAAGACATTTCAATAATTTAATTCTTTTTAAAATATCCCATACTATTATAATCCTCTTCGTCATCATTTTCTTCTTCATTAGTCGATGAGGTCTTATTGGATGATTGTTCTTGGTTATCTGTTTGATTTACAGCTTGTTGTTCTGGTTGTTTATTTTCGTCATTAACTTGTTCGTGTTCACCAGACGTCGACTGTAGGGTGTTCAAACTGTTCTCGAGCAATTCGCAAATATTCATTCAAGAAAAATTTAAAAAAGCCTCAAAACAATAACAAAACTAAAACAAAAAAACAAAATACGCTCTTTCTAATAAACAGAATTTTAAATTAGAAAGACAGTGAAAAAAAGCGTTTTTTTCTTTTAAATAAGTTTTATTCACATTAAAAATATTGAAAGAAAAAAAAAAGAGAGTTGCATGAGATTTCAAGTGTTTTAGTTTTTTTTTTTTTACATTTTTTATATTCATTTCATGTCTTGAAGCATTCATATACTAAATGATTTGAAATTACTTTTTTCTTTTTCTTTTTTTTATTTCTTTATAATTATTATTTAATAATATTTTAAAATGTGTAAGAATTGATTTTTAAAAGTTGCCGTAAATTTTGAATTATTTGAAAATACTGCGTAATTTGAATTAAAAAATTAATTTTGCTCAAGACTATTGAGAATTTTGTTTTGGATCAAAATTAAATTTTTTTTTGCCTATTATACTTCTAATCAAAAATTTGACGAAAAACAAAAATAAAATTATCGGTGTATATGACACGAAAAAATTCATCTTTTTCTTACTCTTTTTTATTTTTATGTTTTATTTTTTTAGTATAATTCTAATTAACATGTAAAAAATAATAATTTATCTATATAGAGAAAAAAAAAATTCAAAAGAGTTGCAAGATTGCTTAGCTTGAAACGCATACAATTTTATTACGAATTTAAATTTGAACATAAAATTTGCAAGGAAAGACAAATGAAATGTCGATCTTTACGAATAATATATTGTCAATCAAAAAAAAAGATATATCTCTAGGTACCTTAAATAAATTATCATAAAAAAGCGAAAGGAATATTTAATACTCAAAGGCTCGATGAGTTTTTTCGACCCGTTTCGAAAAATTGTTCGAGTACTATTTAAATTCTAGGGATTGCTAATATTTCGGCGAATTCACGGTATGCACTGGGAGAGGCTCGGTAGTTCAAGTTTGCTGGGAAGCTCATGAACTCTGATGAAGTACATCTGTGAATGTTCCCTACTGCATTGCATATAATGCTGCATATATCGGTTCGCAAGTTTTTGGAGACCTTAATAATACTTTAAAAATAAAGGACACAATTTTCTGTTAATATTTTACCTCGGCTTTCGTTAACGAAAAGTTGTCGATTAAGATACTGAAATCTTTTGCGCGAATTTTAATTAAACTGGCTTTAAATTAAAAATATAATTATTCTTATTGAAAATACGACTTTAATTCTTAATTTTTATTTCACTAAAAAATGATAAACAAAAAATTTAAGCTTAAATAAATTTATTAATGACAAATATTTAAAATTAATTAACTGAAGCTAAATTTCAGGGTTAATGCCTAATTAAATGTGTCGTAAACAATTACTTTATCTTTTAATTGGTTACAGCAAGACCTTCAATTTTCCATTCTTTATCACCCATGACATCTTTTCATAATTTGAAACTTACGACGCTTCCATTTGAATAAAATAGTTAGTTGAATATTCGAAGAAAATTCGATTATTATGTCCTAGACATTTGTATCGTATTTTCCTTAATATTCTCTAACCCTTTTGTAGTGTCTTTCACGTTGAAAAAAAAAGTTGATGAAAAAATTTTGATGTTAAAAAAAGTTTAAATTTAATTACTGCATTTCTCTCGAATTATTTGCGACGTAGACCATATCGTATGAGGAACGTTTCGTATCGTATGCAGGGCGCACCGTAATGCCGTATCGTGCCGTACCGTTCTTTTGGAAAATTTAAAATTTTTGAAGAAAAAAGTTATTAAAAAAATTAAAAAAAAAATTGAAAAAAAAATCTATCGGATATCTATCGGACCATACCGGACGGACTCAAAAATTTTTTGTATTAATTTTTTTTTCAACATTTTTTTTTTATTTTTTATCCCTTTTTTTTCACTTTTTTTTTAAAAATTTTAAATTTTCCAAAAGAACGGTACGACTCGATAGTACGGTCGAGTTCGTCTGGCCTACGATACGATAGGTTCGCCATACGGCTATGTCGCTATTCGATAGAAGTGTTGTAGGATACGTTTTGTTCAGAAATTCGAATTTATCATTAATTTTTGGCTTCATTTTAATTTTCACGATTAATGCTAAATTTTGTCTATTCTAATAAGTGACTAGTTCGTCACCTATTATGTGACCATTAATCCTACTAAGTTATATTATCAGGATTGTTCACCTATTAAGTGACCAAAAAAAAAGTCAGTTTACCAAATGAAAAATTGTGTGACCAGTTATTAAATTATGTGATCAGTTTGTTACTCGACCAAGTAAAGAAATTTAACCAAAATTTGCTGTTTTTTTTCAAATAATTTTAACCCCTTTCCGATTTCAAAAATATTCCACAATGTTTACTTTATGATCATTTATTGTTACATGATATATTTGCTTCTCATTTTCCTTCGATCTTACACTCGGTTCATCGGATTTTAAAATAATGTTAAAAATGATGTTTTAATTTTAGACACCAAAACCCGAATTTTTGGTTTGTATCCAATTTTTACCAAATAACACTAACAGAATCATGCTTTAAAATATTTGAAAAGGCGTGAGGGTTATCGTGGGAACAATTTAATATTTTAAAACAAAAATTTACCATATTTGTGATATATTTTTTGCACATTTTTTCAGCAAAAAAGAAAGCTCATTTTCTTCATATAGATTTAATCTTATTTAAATTTTATTATTTAAGCCAAAATTGCTAAGAAATAGCACAAATTTATCTAACACTTATGGGAACGGTAACGCTCACGCCTTTTTTTTCAAACAATTGCTGTATGAGTCCGTCCAGTTTTTTTTAAATATTTGGGTCTGTACAACAAATTTCAATTCGTCATTTCATTTCATTCAAATTGCTTTAACTTTTGAATAGAAAGTAATAAATTTATTCTATAAATTGCTACAAAGTGTAACAAATTTGCTACACCCAAGAATTGAAATTTGCTGTACAGATCCAAATATTTTAAAGAATGATTTTGTTAGTGTAATTTGGTAAAAATGTGTACAAATCAAAAATTCGGATTTTAGTGCAGGCAAGTATTATCGAGGGTTTACGGTAGTCAAATGACAGTTTTATTCTCAAAGCACTCGGCAAGAATTTTAGTTCAATTTTGGACTTTTCCATATATATTGCTTTATAATTATAAAATTGTTATCTTAAAAGTACAATGAAATGATTCATGTTTCAATAACCAAAGTTTGCTGATTTGCCTATCTTAAAATTTTTTCTTTTTTTTTTGAATACTTAAAATTAAAATTTTCAAAGCAATTTTATTAGATAAATTAGAAACATTTCATTTAAAAAAAAAGCATGTACAAAGATACATTGTAATTTTAATCTAATAAAAACGGCTTCTTTTGTGTTAAAATAAATAAAAAAAAATCTTAAATTAGAGCGGCTATTAAAATATTTGAAATTAAAATTTCGGAAAAAAATAAAAATTAAAAAAAAAAGACAAATTTTTTTTTAAATTAATTTAATTTAGGCGTTGGACTCAGATTAATTTTAGTTATTGTACCAATCGCTTTGGTTCGTCCCTCTCTAAAAATCATTTTCAATCCTGGTTTTAAATACTCTGGATTTTTAATAAATCCCAATTTGATTATTGCTTTATCTCCTGTTCGCATATGCTCTACAGACATTTCCAAAATTGTGGCTGTTTGTCTTATACTACCACAATGAACCATTGCTTGGTAATTCACACTTATTGTAGTCGGATGATGCAGAACTAAGATTTCAGCTTCAAATGCCCATGATGAGATAGGTTCTAATTTTTCTGAAATAAGAACCATACCCTTCCTCAACTCACTCCTTTTTATTTTTTTTAAGGCAAATGATGCCGTTTGTCCACCCATACACTCTTTGACCGGCATTCTCTTTCTATGTATACCTTTTATTACAACACTTTTAAAGTGTCCAATTAAATCTGGACCCAGTCTCAGTGTATCATTTAACTGTATTCTTCCTTTGTAACAAGTACCTGATACAACTGTACCAACACCAGGCACTGAGAATATTTCATCTATTTGAAATTCAGCTGGTTCATTTAATTGATGTTCCATGCGAGAATTTAACAAATTTAAAAATGCCTTTACCAGATCTATATTTTTTCCCGTAACATTTGAAACTTGAAAAATTGGGCATAATCTTTCCGAAGTAAAATTTTTCGCACATGTAACAACATCATCATGATTTTCAATTAAATAAGGAAGCTTACGACATCCTGGAGATTTCAAAATTTTTAACAAAACTTTTATTGTGTCTTGTAGAACATTTGGAGGACACATGTCAATTTTAGTAAGGACTATAAAGACCGGCACATTAAGAGCCAAAGCAAGACCCAAATGCTCTTTTGTCATTCCAATAGCACCCATATTAGAACCAACCATTAACATACAATAATCAGGAGCATGACCAGTCATACCAAAAACAGTTGTTTTTAAATATTTTTCATGACCTGCTAAATCTATAAAAGTTATAACTTTATTTGATTTTGAACAAATTTCCTCCCAATCTTTAGTCGAATGCAAATTGAAATTATTGACAATATTTCCATTTGAATCGAAACCTAAAATGTCATTACCGACTGAACTTGTCCTACCTGATTCAATTTCATGTTTATGTCGAAACAATTTTGTTCTAGCTTCGCCTCTACCATCGTCCAAAATACCATGAGTTAACACACCTAATAAAGTTGATTTACCTGCGTCAACATTACCAACAACAGCGACCCTAATTTCTATAAAATCATCAGCAGGCATATTTCTTCGGATTATATAATCTCGAATAAATTTTTCTATTTTAGTATTTTCTGATTTCTTCTCTTTTAAAAAAATTATTGATATGTTTAGAATTTTTTCAAATGAGTGTAGGGTTTTTTCAGCTAAAGCTATTTCGTCTTGGGTTAAGCCATCGTTTTGATCAATTGTTATCAATGCTTCTCCATTATATTTTTCTAATTGATTCTCTAAATATTTCGTCAAATTAACCAATTGTGTTTCATCGGGCTCCAACCAATTTAATTTATCATTTGAATCTATTATTCGATTAAATGTTTTTACACCGGGTTCATCAGGAGCAAATAAACTATGAATTTTAGAATTCTTAGTATTGTTTAATATTAAATTTTGAGTTTCCATAGCCATTTCCAAGAAACAACAACAGAAAAATAAAATTATCTATTTATTAATTCAAAACGTGTTTATTTATAAAATATGACACACAAAAAGGCTCCCTTATAGAAATTTAAAAAATAAATAGTAAATAGTTTTTTTTTGGTTGTTATTGTTGTTGAGAGATATAAATGATGATTTGTATCGTATACACATAAATATGACAATTTTATTTTAAATTTCAACTAAAAAAAAAATTAGAAAATTTGAAATCTTGTCGATTATGTAATTTAAAATAAAGCAATATATGAAGAAAAAATCAAAATTATTTTGAAATTAAAGCCAAAAATTGCAAGTAAGAGTTCTAATAGCTGTAGTTCTGCATTAGGATAAATTGAATTATAAGCTAGATAATTTTGTTTCTCTAGTTGCTACTTCTTTATTCAACAACAAAAAAAATAAAATTTACGCTTGTGTTTTAATTAAATTTAGAAGAATGGGGTTAGATTGATATTTTATGCCAAATAAGCAGCTTGTCCTGAATTCAGGCCAAGATTTATAACAGACTCAAGTGAAAAACTATTTATAAAATTTTCGAAAATATTTATAATAATTTTATATTTATTGCAAGTTTAAGATGGTTTAAATTTGTTTTTTTTTCTTATATTTCTTCATATTTTACATTTTCTCCCTCTTTTTTTCGAAAACAAAATAAATAATTTTGAAGTGAGGGTTATTTATCAGTCTGAATTACTTCCAAAAAAATGTCAAAATTCATAAACATAATTAAAAAAATTGGTAAAAGAGTAATAGCTATAAAAATTGCTTTAAATTTAAAAATTAAATTAAAAAAGACCTGATTTTTTTATATTTGATAATTCGTTTCTCCGAAAAAAGAACTATGAAATAAGGGGTCTAGCTAAAATTTACAATAAAAAAAATGCGTAATTTTAGCCAATTCAAATTTTTTTCCAATTTTTTTATGCTAATTTAAACTCTCTGTATTCGTATTTTTTATTCTGGCAAATAAAAATTACCAATGATCATTTAATGCATTTAAAATGAATTCTGATTTTTTTTTTAAATATTTAATATTATTTAAGTAGTGATATTTATACCTTGAAATTCAACAATAAAATTTTTATCAAACAGTTTTATTCTTTTTGAAATATTATTATTTCATAATTTTTTTGATAATTTTCCCCATTAAATCCAGATCCGCTTTGTGAATTCTTATCATGTTATCAGTCCATCCTTTGAAATGGAGTAAATTATTTCCCTTGATAAGATAGGAAAGTAAATAAAATAAATTATATTTTATTTACCGTCTTCCATGCATAAGCAAATGAATGTTTTTTACGTATCGTATTTTATTGAAGAAGAATTCGGGGAGATTCGATACCATCTTTACTGAATAAAGAATGATTAAATTTTAAGCTTACCAAAGGGATAGATATTTCTCAATTAAGTCATTTTACAATTCTAATGGGAGATGGTGATTATTTTTTCTTAACAAAAGTTCAACGTCTTTAATTTGCTAGGAGTCAGTAATTGGAGGGAGCTAAGAATCAAAAAAATCCTCTTACCCACATTTTATCAAGATTTTTCATAAAACAAATCTCTTCAACACAATTTAAAAAATTTTCAGCATTTATTCTAAAATTTTCAAAAGAAATAAATTGACATAAGGACGACTTCAAATGTTTTTCTATTTATTAAAAAAAGTAAAGTCGACCCTTTTTAATTCAGAAAAACTGGATAAAGACTTTTTCCCGTAAAGTCGAATTTGTCGAACTCTCGATAGCCCGGCATTAAAGAAAATTAATTTTATTCTAAACTATTTATTTATTATAAATTTAAAATTTGAAATATTAAATCATTTTAAAAAAGTCAAAAATGTTTGAATGCTTTTTATTTTTAACCATTAAAAATTTATCCTACCAGATACAGTAATTATTATGATTTTTTACTTTAAAAAAAACGTTAGGAAGTGTTAGTTTAAAATAGATTTAATTAGATGATAAGTTAGGATGGTATAAAAAAGCATTAGAGGGTCGAAAAAAAGCGTTAGGCTGACAAATAAAAGAGTTAAGTTCGGTGATTAAAGCGTTAGCGTCTCAAAATTAAGCCTGAAAAAACAGAGTTAGCCTCTTTTTGTATTGTTTTTTATAGTTTATTTTTCATAAAATCAAACCCTTAAACATTTCAACAAAAAGGCTAACGCTGTTTTTGGGCGGTTTTACGCTTTAATGAACCACCCAATCGCTTTAATCTGCCAACCTAACGCTTTTTTTTGACATTCTAAAAAAATCGTAATAACTATTGTATGTACCCTGTAAAAATCAAAAGCGACTAAGACACTATTTTAGGCGCTACAGTTAGACTTCATCTTGGAGGGTTCTCAGACACTTCTACTAAGCACTATTTTTAAGGCGCTTTTTTTTAGCCATGTCTAAAAAAGTGTTTTAATTACAAGCGACTAAAAACTAAAGTAAATTCGATATTTCCGAGTTGAATTTCTTTTGAAATTAAAAAATTCATTGATTTTTTTAAGTTGATTATTGGCCGTGAAAAGATCAACTTTCGCATTCGATTTTCGAGTTCGCAAATCGAAAATGGATTTTTTAAAGGGATGGTACAATTTGTACCATTCGAATTTGCAAATTGAAATTGAAATTTAAGGTTTTCGTCTCTTTTAAAAAACCAATAAACAATTTTTTAAATAAAATTAAGTTTTTAAAATAATAATTTCAAAATTGAGTTTATTTATTTTATTTTAAAAGAAAATATACAAAAAAAATTCAATTTATTTTATTTATTCTTTAAACTTAAAATAATCTTTTCAAAATCAACTTTATTACCACCTTCGTAAAGAACACTTTTAGTATTAGATGTTGATATCACTGGACCACGAGTGCATTTAAAATTCGGCCTCATCTCTTGAATTTCTTTCAATACTACTTCAAAGTCCTTAATAACTGGTATTTCCTAGTCGAAAAAAAAAGATATTAAAAAAACTAATTTTGAATTTAAAACTCTAACTAATAGTAATTTACGGCTAATTCAAGTAGTTCCAGAATTGAAGAATTATTTAATTTAATTGCATAAATAACTGCCAAAGCTCCAGACGTAGTTATCGGATTATTTGACATCTTAAATTTTTAATACATTGAAAATAAGATTATTTTTAATAAAAACAAAATTTTAAATATTTTTACATTTAGACTTTTTAACGAATCATTTTGTTCATAAGCATTGGCTATGGCAGCTGCACACTCAGCATTTAGCCTCGTGTTACTTATATCAAAGTGCTCTAATGTATTATTAAATTTAATTACTTCAGCCAATACTTTACCACCATCCATATCGAAGCCATTAAATGAAACATTACATCGTTTTAAACGAACATTTTCTTTTATACCAATAGCTATTTCTTTAGCACCTTTATTTCTAAAATTATTCCAACTTAAATCCAATACTTCAAGTGTATCATTTGAGCCTAATTAAAAAAAATAAACTTTTGTCAAAATAAAAAATATAAAAAATAAATTCAACAAACTTATAAATTGTCCTAAGAATTTTCCACCTTCTTCACCAAAATTATTATGACTTAAATCAAGCTCTTTTAAGAGTCTATTTTTCTAAAATTTTATTTAAAAAATTAACTACTTAAGTTCTTCTAATAAAAATAATTAAATACTTCTAAAGCATTTGTTAGAATTTCAACATCTCTGTCTGAAAAACAATTACCAGACAAATTTAATTTTTTTAAAATACAATTTTCGGATACCATTCGACAAACTTCTTGAGTTCCTTCCGTAGTCTCACCTAATCTATTATCTGCCAATGACTTTATTTATTAATAAAAAAAAATTAAATTTTATTTTAACGAAAAAAAAAATTCTCAAATTTACAAGTTCGGTAATAAAATCGTTTTGACGAACCATTCTTGATAAATATTTAGCTCCACTAAATTCAATCCAATTTCCATCTAAGTGTAATTTTTCTACATGAAAATTATTCTTTAAATTAAAATTCATGAATAAAAGTAAAAGGTCTTTTAAGGCAAATTTAAAAATTACCCATAGTGGTTTGGAAATAGCTCTTATTTCATCGTCGCTAAATTGATGATAACGCATAATTAATCGCTTTTTTTCTATATGAGCCATAAAATATCTACATGGTATAACTTTGAGATTTTCACACATTTGAATGTAAATCTTTTTCGGTGAAGTGGCTTTTTCTTCTTTTTTTTCATCATCTTAAAAATTACTTATTTAAATTTTAGTTTTGGAACAAAAAGCTGATAATTCTTATTTTATATTGAAGTGAATCATGAGCAGTTTAAAGAAACCAGTTTTAAATATTTTACGAATTTTTTAAGAAAAAAATTTCAAATTTTACGAAGTTATGATTTTTTTAAAAAATAACTTTAGCGTGAGAGGCTTTCCAAGTAGAACACGATTAGATGTTATTTCAAAAAATTATTCAAAAGCCATTAATTCTGACTAAACCTCAATGGACAAATTATTGGCAGTGTGAATTTTTGTTATTCGAACCGCTTATTATCCAAACGAAAATGTGAAAAATACCTTCTAAATCAGTATCATATTCGGCTCCATTTTCAATTTCTTTACTATATAATTCATCAGGTAATAGTTTCTTTTTTGGTTTGTGTATTTCAACATCATCATCGTCGTCGTATTCTTCGGATGATTCGCCGTAAAAGCTTTCGCCTAATTCTGTAATTAAAACATTTTCAGGTGGACTATCGTTTTCTTCATCCTCACTTCCATTTTCTTAGAAAAAAAATTCTTTTTTTTTTTGTTAAAAGTGCATTTAATTTTTAGATTCTAACCTATTTTTTGCTTATAAGACGAACTTCTAAAAGTTGCTTGAGATCTCTGTGCTGGCGCTTTAGTTGTAGCTGGTCTAGATGCAAATGCAGATGTTGTTCGAGATTCGGGTTCATCGGCCTCTTCGATTTTCTTAAACAAATAAAAAAGTTTTTATAAAATTTTATAAATAATTTTTCGAATGAGAAATAAAATATCGAAGGACTCTATTTACTTGTATTGTAACAATTTTAAATTTTTTGCTACTATTTATTAAGTGACTATCGTTTATTATTAAAGGATCTGTCATTTTTTTTAATAAAAAAATTTTGACAAATTTTTTTTTTATGAAAAAGGTAAATTTGTTGAATTGAAAAAAAAAAGTTTTGTCTATTATTTTTTTCAAACTCTTGAAATCCGCTTAAAGTAATGTTTTGCATATTTCAAAATCGGCTCAAGTTATTTTCAAAATAATTTTTTTTGTTAAAAGAAAAGAGGATATAAAGAATTCAACTTTATTTGAACACAATTTAAATTTATGATTTTTATTTATTTTATTTTTTTTAAATAATTTGGTAAACTAATTAGATGAAACTAAAAATACTTGAAATACGTAAATATAATACATTTAAAAAGAAATATTACTACGTAACCGAAAGTTTTGTTATTTTTTCTCCCATTCCTTATGATCTGACGCAAAATTCATAAAAAAAGGTTTTATTGCTGACGTTTATAAAAATACATCCTTTTGTTAATGGTTAAAAAAGCCAAAAAAATGTTTCACTAAAATCCACATTTTGCATTGCAATTATTTGAGCTTAATATTGAAAGTACGGTTGAGAAAAATTGATGTAAAATAATTGTTTATTATAATTCTGTAAATATTTTAAAACTTTACACAATAAAGTTTTTTTGCTCTAAATTCGTCAAAAACTTTTAATAGAGGAAAATCTTTTCTAACCTTTAGAAAAAAATTTTTAAAAAACATAAAATTATTAAAAAAAAATCTTAATGTATCATTACTATTGTAAACACTTAAACAAATAAAGATTTCTAACAAGGTTCACACGAACCTTAGATTTTTTTAATCGATTGCTCGAATAAAACTTATACCTGTTGATATACAGTTGTGGTCATTCATGTTTTCATGAAAATTTACGGCCTTTTTGATTTCACCGAATTTTCCCAAAGTTTACAGTTTAACACTAGAACGCCCGGTGGGTTTATAAAGGTCGTACTTTTAACTTTTAATAAAATTAATATAAATTAAGATTTTCGAGAAATTCTTTTTTACTTCAATTAGTCTCTAAAAAATGTTCAATTCGATAAAAAATTTTATTTAAAATTTCCAGTTCATCCTATCAAATAAAAAAAATATACATAAACCCCCGAATGGGTTTTTTAGACCCGATATACCATACGGATAGACAATAACTAATTGTTTTTCTCAGAATTTCTTTTTTTCTGATTATGAATGAACAGGATTCAATTTTTAATCCGAAAAGTTTTGATTAGTCATCTATAGTTCAATTTAATTTTTATTAGAATATTTTATATTTGTTAAAATTAAAAACTGATAAAATTAAAATTTTTTTCCTACCAAACTTCGGAAGCAAATAAAAATTGAGCGAAAGAAGTTAGGTCTAACTTTTCAAAAATTGAAGAGGAAATAATGCGCTTTTATTAAGGTCCTGTATACTTTTATAACGGTACCTATTTTATCACGCGTGATAAGATTATATATTTGAAAATTCAAAAAATATAACGAAAATAAAATTCGTGACAAAAGTATATTTTTATTAATTGATAAATAAGTTCAAAATATTAAATGATAAATGTGTTCAGAATATAAATTGATAAATAGGTTCAAATTTATAAGAAAATATAATTTATAAGTCTTCGGAACTTGACTCTGAAACTGAATCCGATACTTCACTTACACTGGACTCTTGAGTTTTACCTGACTTTGCCTTGACCACATTTGAAAAGTCAAACATTTGACCAACATATTTGACATACGTATCAATGCTTAAATCACCGTCCATGAGCATTTTTTTGTAATTAATGAGCATTGAGTCATTGATTACATATAATTTATTTCTTGCAGGGGGTTTTTCTTTATTTAAAGCTTTGTGATATTTAATAGACAAATCAACCTCTTCTTCTTTCAATTTATCGATAGCCTTGTAAATATCTGGATGTGAAATTCCAATATGTCGGTTCAGTTTGTAATTGTAGTCCTCAAGATTGTTATTAGTTCGAGGAGTTGAATTAGTTTCGAAGTGATTCCACATATTAATATCATATGGACCTTCAAAATAAGTACCTACGTAAAATATCATTATGACATAAATCATAACCATCGTGGTTTGGGTTTAGTTGATTTAAAAGTTTAACATTAAAACGATTGTTAGGAATATATTTAATGTTATTCTCCATTTCACAGCTTAATAATTTTTTTATTAAATAATTGCTTTTAAAGAATCGTGATAAATTTACATTTTTGAATTTTTAAAATTTTTAATTTTGTAACGATTCGTTACAAAATTATTTTTTTTTAATTCGTTACAAAATTATCGTGACAAAAGTATACAACCCCTTTATTTGATATGTTTGGTTAAACAAAAATTTTTTAATCAGTCATTATTTCGTTTTTTTGGGCTTTCTAGTGTTAAAAAAAGGATGATACCGGATTTCACTATTAATTTGGTCGTTAAATTGAAAAATTTAAATTTTTCTTCCACTTACAAATTTATGCTCATTTAAAAGCTCAGGAAAAGAGCTTTCTGTTAAGTGTATTTTGATATAGAAAAAAGAGATTAAATTAGTCATATTTAGTGATCGATTCAAAATGGTACAATAAAAATCACTAATCTTAATTTTGAATTTTTTTCAAATTAATGAGATTTTTTTCATGAGTATTATAAAAAATTGAAAGTGTAGATATTAAATTGAATAATTTTCATTAAATGTTGTTTCCTAGTGTTTTTTTTAAACTAAAAACCTAAACCTAGAACAAATAAGAATTTAGCGTCTTTATTTTGTTTGAAAAGGATGAAGCACTCATGGTCGCCCTTAGATATCTTGACCATTGATTTTTGCATGATTGATCACTTCATAAACAAAATTTATAAGCGCTACCACCGAGGCTTGATCATAAGGCTATTTTCTATATGAATCCCTTCTTTATGATAATGCCTGGGAAAAAAGGGTTCTCGAATCTAAGGGAATAAAAATTATTTTATTTAAAAATGGTTTATTCTAAAAACTCATTCAATTATCCTGAAACATAAAAGTGAAAAAACAGAATTTAATATAAAGTACGATAACTGTAAAAAAAATTTCAAAAAGATACTAAGACTTTGGTTTTTCATAATTTTTCTTTTTTTTGGATAAAGATTATGTTCTGTTGAATAAAATTAGATGCAAGCGTACACGAACATATTTTTAAAAATTACGGCCCGTACCCGTACTCAAAACTTATTCAAGACAAACTTATTTCTCATTTTTAGGGCTACATTAATTTATTTTTGTGAATAGAATTTTCGATTTCTTATGACTAAGTGAATAAAAATTTTTCAATTTTCACTCAATGTCCAACCCTGAATAGAACATAATCAAAATTTTTAATTTTAATCTTTTTCCAAAAAAAAAATTTAAAAAAAAGTAAAAAAAATGAAATATTTTTTTTCCTGTGAACTTGAGGGAAATTAGGTGAAATCAAAAAGGCCGTAAATGTTCATAACGAACGCGTGAATGAACATAACAGTACATCCGAAAACTTTTTTCTCTCATAATTCGAACCCTCGTTAAAATAAATGGAAAGAAAATTGTTTTAAAATTTCGTTTATATTTAATTTAACAAGCTAAGATCAATATTGATTTATTAAGCCTAAGAATGCTGATCAAGAAGGATGTTCGCAAAGAACTAGTCACCAATTATTAGACTTATTAAAAATATTCATCAGTTTTCAAAATAATTGTCTTTTCGCATTTAATTCGTAGAATTTAATTTTAAAATTTCGAGTTTTAATATCGCATGATATAGCAAGGTATTACGGTATAATAAATAACTTTTGATTGGTTTCTCTTAATTCTAAAGCATTCCTTAGTTGAATATTTCTATCATAAAGCTTTAAATATTTTATGTGTTTTTAATTTAAAAGTTTATGTCTCGACTATTGTTTTTTAATTGTGAAGACGAAAAAAGAGTAAGCTTTTTAAATTAACTAATCCCTGAATACTTATTTTTGTTTACTAAAACAATACCGTAGTACCTCATTAACTATAGTACTGATCTTAAGTTAAGAGTAACAAACCATGTTCTTCAAATCAAAATCAATAATCAGAATAAATGATTTTTATTATTTATTGATCCCTGATGGAGTTAAATGTTGAGCATTTTATATAACAAGATAAAAAATTTTCATTTAAGGTTTATACGGTAATTACTCCTTTAATCCAAATTATTTTTTTCACCTCCAAATGCGAACTCTATTAATATGAAAATTTCTTTTTAATTATTTTTAATCCTATGAATTTTTTTAATTTTTCTAAGTTGAGCAAATTTTTAGCACAGAAATTGGCAAATTTTATCTATAAAAAAAGACCATTTTTAAAAACGATTTTCATTCTTAGAATTAGTGTTTTCTATTCTTACTGGTACCTTGGTCATTCATATATTCCAAAAATAAAAATTCATTTGTGGTCAAAAAATTTTTCAAAAATATTAATTTATTATTCAAGAGAATCTAAGTAAATGTAAAAAAAGTCGGTATAAAAGTTTCCTTCTAATTCCAATTCCTTCTAAGAAAACAAATGTTTCGAATCAAATGAAAAAAAAAATTAAATTATTTCGGTCAAAAGAAATTTTCGTAAAAATAGTGGTTAAATTTATTATTTCATTTTTTAAATAATGTATACCTCTAACGAAATATCCTTAATTAGATGATCGCTGTCTCTAGGCGGATGATACAATTTACTACTAGTAACAACTACAATTGATTCAGACTCAGCTTCATTTCCGTCGTTATTTGACGACATTTTTTTTACATCTATTTAAGTAAAATATAATTTTAACATCTCGAAACAATTTAAAAATTAAAATAAACGCTTTGTTTTTTAATTCCTCAATCTCTACAGTCATAAATGCCTTAAAGAAGTAAAAACTTAATTGCAATAATTATAAAAAAAAACTTAAGAATAAAAATCAACTAGGGTTTTTTTTTTCTTTCTTTAATTCAAATATAAAAGCGATCAAAGAAAACTTTAGAAAAAAACGGCTTTATGAGAAAAGAAAGAAAAAACAAAATTTTAAAATCACTATTGCTACGAGTATTTTCCACTTTTTTTTATGTTATTGTTTCTTGGTTCTGATAATTATTCTAGTTTCTCTCTATTCATTTTTATTAAAAAAGTAAAATTTCTCTTTTTTTTCTGAAAAGAAAAAAGTACCATTTATTTTATTTTTTTTCTTTAGTTTGCTAAGGTTTCAAATAAATCATAATTATTATTAAGAAACAAAAAAAAATTCTTAAAATTTAAATTATTTAAATTGTTTTCATTTTGTGTGTGTGTGTGTTTCGTGGTTATTTGTTTTTCAAATTCGTAGGGAACATTTAAAAAAAAAGAAGCTTAATCTAATGGAATTCTATGATATGATGGAAAGGAAACACAAGTTAATTTCTTTAAAAATAAAGCGGAATTTTAAAAATTTTAATTTAGAAAAAATTAATTCTTATCAAGTTTTTTTCTTGTTTTTTTTTTGAGCCCTCATATTTATATGGTTTTATTTTATGAAATTTTTTTAATTTCCTAATTGATTTTTTTAAATAAAATTTTAAGCTCTTTTTTTTTTATATCGAAGTTTGTTTAATAATTTATAACATTTTTTATTCGTTTTGTTTTATATTTTATTAAATTTATTACTTTTTTTTAATCAAAATAAAAATTTAAATAATCAAATTTTTTTTTATCAAGAATCAATTCAAGTTTAGCCATTATTTGCATTTTTAAAAAGAGAAAAAGAAATTTACTACACATTTAAACAGAATGTTAACGAGATTAAGGCTTTTTGAGAATAAATAATCAAAAATAATTTTATTACTTCTTTTATTCCCGGGTCTTGTCAATTTGCCTTGTCAACCTGAAAAACATTAATTGGCGACTAGGTAAAAATTTGAAAAAAATCTCGTTGTCTCTCGTAGATTATTTCTATTATCACCGCAAACTCGTTTAATTGATGTCCAGGTAAAACAATTGATGACCATTTACCAGGCCGCCAATTAACATTTTTAAATTTGGCCGGGCCACTTGGACGTACTAGTGACAAGACCCTCATTCTCTTGTTCGGTGTTTCGAAATGTTCAAAATTCCTTTCAAAAAAATATTAGATTTGGAATTAAAATTTGAAATTTTCTTAAGCAAAGATTTATTCATGGTTTCTTAAATTTTACCCTTCGTTAGATTTCATTTAATTTTTATTTCAATTTAAAAAGAGTTTTTCTTATAAAAAATCTCCACTTAAAATTTTTTTGATAAGGTTAATTGATTAGAAATTTTATAGTGTTTTTTTTTTACTGTAAAGTGTATGCTTTAAAACACAAATACCAAAATTTAGCGATAGTTGAATATGTTGAAATCCCGTGAAAGGAAAAAATTCAGATTTCATCATAAATTATAAATGTTAAAAACCTTTTGACAACAATCTGCTTTTGATACCAAAAAAAATCGATGATCAAAAAAACCCAATTTGAAAAAATATATGATTTTTATACCCAAAAATTTAATATGAAATTATCCGAAATAGATTCAAGTTTTTCTGAATAAAATTTTTAAAAACTGTAAAACAAGAAAAATCCAAGTCTTATAATTTGCTAACCAGGTCTATCTAATTTTAGCTTTTTGTTTATATATCAGTTATTTACATCAAAATGGTTGTTTATATTAGGGCTTGCTCATTTACTTTACCAAATAAAGTAAAAATTCCATTTTACTAAATTGTAAATTTACACTTTACTTAAAAAAATTTAGCAAATTTTTATTTTACTATTTACTAGTAAAGTAAAGTAAATTGTGCACCCCTAGTTTATATTCTATACTTTTATTCTTTTTTTGACTTTTGTTTTTTTCTCTGTACTCAAAATAAATTTTTAAATTTAAGTTTAAATGGCTAATCTGGACAGTAAGAAAAAGACCATCCATAAAAGACCATTTTTTTATAGTTAGAAAAATTTTTATAAGATTTTTTTGAATTTAGTTAGCAAATGCGAAAAACAACTAAACAAGAGATTTTCACGACCCAAAATTTTTTTTTTCGGTTTGAAATTAATTAACTACCGTAAACCTTTGCCTAGTACTCTAAGAATAATAGCGTAATTTGACTTTTATTCTATATGGAATAAATCCCATAGTTACCATGTTATAGCAATTTTTTTAATTTTTTTTAGAAA
>NTPY01000376.1:0-72593 GCA_002922825.1 Brachionus calyciflorus | reverse complement strand
TTTTTTCGACTGGTGTGATGGTAAATATTAAATGATAACAAGAGCCAAATTAGTCAGAAAAGTATATGCACTATTTGTAGAAACAATATCTTGTTTAAGCCGCAGTTCAATATACTTGTACTATTAAAATATAACTTATTATAAAAATAGCTTTTTTTTAATGATCCCTCTAAGATTTTTCATATACATCATACCCTGAGTTGTAAAAAAAATCAATTTACTCCACCAAAAATAAATTTGAAATAACAAGATTTTCACAAATATAACAATCTTAATTCGATTCACAAGCTAAGTAAGGGTGGCAACTAACAAATAAAAAAGAATATGTTATTATAATCATTTATTAAATTACTATAAATTCTAAGCTCTTTATTGAACAAATGATATTTCATTCTTAAAAATGTCTAATCTCCTTAATTTAAGCTAAGCTTTCCAAATTAATAAACTATTTGCTTTATATTGTTAAATAAAACAAAAAAAAGATACTCTAGGTTTGATCACGAAGTTGATAATTAGTCAAGAAAAATTTAACATTATGATATTTGAGCTTTTTTAAGTTAATTTTGAATTCATATCTTTATGAAAAAAAAAATAAAAAGATAAAACAAGATTTTTGTAAAAAAAAATTGAAAATTACTTTCCAACAACGAAAAAATTAAACAATGAAGCGTCTTGTTATCATAACTGGATCATCCAGAGGTATTGGAAGATCAATTGCCTTAGAGATTAATAGAATTTATAATAAGGAATGTGTATTTCTATTGATGGCAAGAGATATTGAAAATTTAAATTCAGTTCAAAGTCAAATAGTTCTTGAATCTGAGTCAAAAAATCATGTTCATTTGGTTCAAATTGATTTTTCAGCACAATATCAAGTCTCTGATTATTATTCGTTGTTAAAAAATTCATTTTCGAATTTAGTTCTGGAAAGTTTTCATGAACTTATTGTGATTTATAATCATGGAACTTTAGAATTTGGTTCGGTTTCGTTAGTTGCTCAAGAAAATTTAAGAACCAAATTCGAAACCAATTTGTTTAGTATATGGTCTTTATTATCAGCGATAAACCTATTTATTCCAACTTCATTAATAACAAAGCAAATTCATGTAAATATTAGCTCAGGATATGCCAACGAACCAGTGGCAAATTGGTCCGGACATTGCTGTGGTAAGTATTTTATTTTTTAATTTTAATTTATGTCGATTAAAATTTTGAAAATTATGTTCATGCCAATACTTCTTTTTTTTAATTTGTGCATGAAAAGATAAGTTTATAAAAAAAAATGATCGCACCAAGGATCGAACTTGGGACCTCCTGTGTGTTAGACAGATGTGATAACCACTACACCATGCGATCTTATAATTATTTATCAAAAAAACTAAAAAAGTAAAGCAAAATTTAAAGGATTAAAAAATTGATGAATTATAGCTGAAAAGTCAGTTTTTTTTAGTTAAAAACGATGAAAATAAAAAAACAAAGAGACATTTATTTTTAATTACAAATTCGGAGTCTAAAATATCAAATTCTTAACTTTCAAGCTTTCAAAAATAAAATAAACAAATTTAATTTTCAAAAAAAATCAAAAAGTATCTTTTTTCAATTGATATAATATTAGCAAATCTCTTTGAAATTTGGACTTCTTATTTATATGGCAACATTTTTTTTCTAACGGGTGTTCAATAAAAAACGACCGTTTATGTTTTGTAAAAAAAATATGTTCCAGTCAACCAAAATTGTTGAAATTTTACACACATATAAAACCACTATTCTTGTTTAAGAAATTAACCTCTATTTAAAACAGAGATCTTTCAAATGGCTTTGACCAATGAGCCATAGAACATTTAATTATCATGTGCCGTTCGTAAGTTATCGACAAAAAACCACGAAAAATTGACATTTTGGATCCTTGAATAAAGCGCACCCCCCAATTTACGATAAACAGCGCGTCCGAGTGCGGTTTCCGTATTTTTCGATATTTTCAAGATTTTAAGATAGCATATGAAAGAGCGTAAAAAAAGCTTCAAAATGATACCCTAAAAGTATATTTAGCTAATTTTAAAAGTAATTTTTTTGATTATTTTATATTTATTAGAACACCGCACCCCCTTTTTTATCCAACGCACCCCCAATTTTTTTCATGGAATCTTAATCAGTTTTTCATGCTCTATCTGAATATGGACTTCTTTTTTCATGTCCTTTAGCAAAAAATGATGTAAAAATTTAATCTATTTTTGACTAATAATGAGAATAAATCGGATTTTTTTCGTTCAAGACAAGAATAAACTGTTTAATAATTTTAAATTTTTATTTTTTTTGTTAAAAATGAAAATTATTAATTTTTTATCTCTAATTTATCAGTTTGGACGACTTTTTAAAAAAATTTAGCTTTTACTCCAATTTTCATTTAAATGTATCAAATGGCTAAAATCAAAATTTAAATCGGTTTTGTTTTTGAATACCGTCCAAAATTCAATTTTCAACTTTTTCAAAGATGTTCTATTCTAATTTTTAGTCAAAACTTATTTTAACTAAAAAAATCCGATTTATTCTCATTATTAGTCAAAAATAGATTAAATTTTTACATCATTTTTTGCTAAAGGACATGAAAAAAGAAGTCCATATTCAGATAGAGCATGAAAAACTGATTAAGATTCCATGAAAAAAATTGGGGGTGCGTTGGATAAAAAAGGGGGTGCGTAGGGGATGCGGTGTTCTAATAAATATAAAATAATCAAAAAAATTACTTTTAAAATTAGCTAAATATACCGTAAAACCTTGTTTATAAGCGCACCCCCATACCCCCTTTTTTCAGAAGGACAGTCATCAGAAACATTTTTATTTTGTTATATTTTTATAGACTACACTAAACTCTACTAAGAATGTCATAATAAGATATTAAATTAATTTTTTTAGAGTACTATTTTTCCTTTCAAAGAGGCGATTTTTAGTCGCTTATAAGCAAGGTTTTACGGTACTTTTAGGGTATCATTTTGAAGCTTTTTTTACGCTCTTTCATATGCTATCTTAAAATCTTGAAAATATCGAAAAATACGGAAACCGCACCCGGATGCGCTGCTTATCGTAAATTGGTGGGTGCGCTTTATTCAAGGATCCGACATTTTTCAAAAATCCCATAAAAAGGACTTTTTTAATTCTTTTTGCTACAATTTTCGAAGCTTAAAGCTTTCGTTTAAATTATCCTTTGATTGTTTAATTGTTAAAAAATTAAAAGCAAATGTTTATGTAATTTAAAATTTTTATTTTTTATTATCGGGATACTTTTTTTCAAAACAAACCCGAATAATATTAGTTATTGGAGACTCCTGATCCATATTTTTGATTTGGAATTAGTAAACGTTAAGTTTAAATTAAAATTTATTTTTAAAGATTAATTTTTTTATTTAGCAAGGGCAGCACGTGACATGTTATTCAAATGTTTTGCATTAGAACAACCAACATTAAAAATTTTAAATTATGAGCCTGGTATTGTTTATACAGGTAATTCTTTTTTTGTGATTTTTTACTCATATTTTACTCATTTGTAAATATGCGGAATTCAAGATATGCTTAAACAAGCATGCGAAATTTCAGATGAATATAAAGGTTTTTTATTAAAATAAATTTAAATGTTAAAGTCCTGATGATGCAAAACGTCCACACAATCTCGTGATTAGATTTTTGACCTCAAATTCGTAATCTACACATTTGGAAATCAAAAATATATAATGTACCTTTTTTAAACCTTGACTCACTTTATTATTTTTAATTTGGAATTAAAAAAAATAAAATTTTGAAACCTAAAATGCAAAAAACGCTAAATTAAGACGTTACTTTTATAGGCTTATCCAGAGATAGCGTGGACGTTTTACATTTCCGGAACTTAACATAATATACCTATTAAATTGAATTTTTATTTTCTAATAGATGGCTATGAGAATGGAAAGTTTACAAAGCCAGAAGAGACTTCCCGAAGACTTGTTGAAATAATACGAGAGAATACATTTTCATCGGGATCAAAAATAAAATTTAACTAGAACAAAAAATTTTATTCGATTAAAATTTTTATTTTAAAAATATAAAAAAATTCAACAAAAAATTCTTTCTTTTTTTCCTTAAAATTCGACTCCGTATTTATCAAAATTTCTTAAAATGATATTAAGTCTTAAATGAACTTTACCCATCGAGACTGTTTTAAGTCTATAAGATTCTGAATTAGCTATAGCCAATTCCGGATTTTTTAATTGGAGACCACCACCAACAAAATAAGATGTAATTTGATCTTTTATTGAGCCTATAGGACGCCATGTAACACATTCTAGTTCATGAAAACCTGGCGTTGCTGGTACGTGACATGAACCATAACCATATAATTCAGTGCGACCAAAGCCGTCTTGATGCCAAACCTCAAAATTAAATTTTGGCCAGCCTTGAAGACCTTTTGTAGTATAATGGAGATCTATTGGATGTGACCATGCAGCAAATGGTTCATATGTCGGATTATCTACATGAGTCTGACCTTCTTTTATTCCCTGCAAGAGTCGCCAACCGCTTCCTTAAGAAAAAAAAATTTTAATTATTTTTGAATTGGATAATAATTTTTAAGAAATAGTTTAATTTAGACTAATCGTAGTACTAGACGTTTTAATTTAATCCAAATGTTTAAACTCTTAAAAATACTGACAAAAATGACTGAGAATTAGAAGAAAAAATGTCATTTAATCATAATAAATGAGGAATTTTCATATAATTCTGTTTTTATTACTACAGTGGTGGGGATTAATTTGTAACGTGACGTCATCTGACGTCATATGACGGTATATGACGCCATATGACGTTATCTGACGGTCAAAAACCTATAAAATCATATAAAAACAGCTATAAATCCCGTCATATGACGTCAGATGACGTTATATGACGTCAAATAACGATAAAAATCTGACGTCATATGAAATTTTTTTGGAAAATTTGACAAGAAAATTGGATTGAGTTCGGTAAGATTAAGATTCGGTACGAATTAGGTTCGCCATTTTTTCACTAGGTGTGCTGTATAGATTCAACAAAGAAAGTTTAATCTATTTTTGAATTTTTCGCCAAATACACGTTCTTTAAAACAGATACTGTTGCTAATGTTATGGGTTATTCATAATCTTATTTAAAATATTCAAAAATTTCCATTTAAAATTTTTAATTAGTTGCAACTCTGACGGTTATGGTGAAGAATTAATTTATAAAGTCCACTGAAAGGCTGAATAAATGCCACTTCTGAATAAAAAGTACCAGTACTTAGCTAAAGAATAATCTTTCAATTTATTTTCGACTTAAAATTAACTGATACTGTGTAGGAGATACGAAACGACTCTTTTTAAGGTAAAGATGATTAATACTTAAAGAAACTTACCGGCTGATAGAGACCATTTGCAATAAAGAGAATTGTCTGGAAAATCACTTCCACCTAATATCTGACCAATAATATGAACCTCAGCCATTTATAATTACAAATTTATTAAAGAGATACTTTTCTTTAATATTTTTTATATTTCAATTTTTTTTCTTATTAAAATATTTAAATTCAAATAATGTATAAAAAAGAGATATTAGAAAAAAAAATAGAATGCACTTGACTATTTTTAATTTCTATAGCAACGGGATTTAATTAAACGTTAAGTGGATATATTTTGTCTTGATTTTTTTTTGCAAATGGTGATTATAGAGGATTTTAAAAAAATAAAAGAATTTAATTTTTTTTTTTTTTTTATTTTTGTTAACATTGTACAAGTCAAAGTTAACCGGTTAATTTTTTTTTTCCAAAAATTTAAGCTGAAGCAGCTGGAGCAGCGACTTGTCTTGGTTTTGGTTGAGTTCCTTCTCTGAATCCATTTTGGAATCGTCTGTTAACATTCTTTAAATGTCTTCGGCGACCAGTACCAGTTGTGTGTCTTCTTTTGGCTTTTTCACTCCAGTTATATTTGCGGATTCTAGCAGCTGGGTAACCGCATGCTGAACATCTCTTTTTTTGGATGTGGTATGAACTGCGACCACAACGACGGCACAATGTATGCGTCTTATTGTGGCGTTTACCAAAACTTTGGGTACCTTTGGTCATTTTTTATCGGTAGATTTATTCTCTACAATAAACTATAAAAAATAATTATTAATAAAAAAAAAATTCCAACATAAAAAAATTTATCAAAAATCCCAGGTTGCTACACCTGAGTCTAATTTAAAAAAAAAATCGATTTCACAAAAAAAGTTTGCTTTTTTTTATTAAATTTTATTAAAAAAATATTTTTTTTTATTTATAAAAAACTTAAAAAACAAAACCTTTTTTAATTTGGTGACTTCTTAACTCACGGGACTTTCATTCGAAAAAATCACACTTTTTTAAAAAGGTTTCTCAAAAAAACCCAACTTACTTTTTCTTCCTCAATTCTCAAATAACATCTGATTCATTCATTGATGGTAACAATAAAGAACCAATTTTTTTCAATTCTAACAAATTTCTATTTCCTTTGGAACATATCAAGTCCGCTTTGTGAAATATTAAAACAGCTTGTTGCAAATCATTCATATCGAGACATAACTTTATACACAATAACCACAGATGTTCATTACTTATTGAATTCATAGACAAATGATCGTAAAGATACTGTAGAGTCTTATGAAGTCCGTTTTGTTTATAATTAAACAAAACGTACTGTTTAATTAAGTCAGTATTCGTTGGGGTCAAATCTAATAAAAATTTAGTCAAACTTATTTTATCGATTTGACTCCGTGTGTAATTCTTAAGCAAATAGTCGATAGTACAATTAAAAGAAAAGCTGTTATTAAAGAAGCTAATTCGATTTGGCTGAGTAGATTCAGTATTAGAATTCGAGTAATATAGGCGATCGGGACTAAGTCCACTTGCATTTTTAAAATCTCCTATAAGACCCGAATTTCGTAAGACTGAATCACTTGGCACATAATTGAACGGTATGAGAAAATTTTGAGACGAATTCAAATCAAAAGTACATTTTTGAATCAAACTCAAAATTTTATCTGAATAACCCTCTGTACTCGGGTCTAAAGTGCTCATAAATTTGAAATATCTTTAAAATTTAAAATTCTCAAATTAGGTTTTTTTTTAAAGGATTTTAATCTCTCATTAAATTTACCTTATCCACAATATGCACCGATAATTCGAAAGACTAAATTTTCGAATTAATTTCTCGAAATTTTGTTGAATAAATTGTAGGGTAAAAAAATTTACGCCCTTAAGTTGCAAGTAATAGCTGTTTTACGAGAAAAAAAAAAGAAAAAAAATTTTCTTGTGAAAAACTGAATAAAAATTTGGTGAAAAAAAATAACTAAAACTAACCAATAAAGAATGGCAACGCTTAATCTATTAGTGGTTAATAACTCAGACTCCGTACATGAGTCTAAAGTATTGGAATTAACAAGACCGAGATAATGTTGAAATAAAAAAATAGTTTCATTGTTATCGACCTTACTCTTACCGCTATATTGTTTTGTTATAAAATCTTCTATCAAAAGGACTGCTTGATCAATATGACCCTTAAAAAAAATCATTAAAATTAAAATTTTTTAGACAAATTTTTTGTTTATTCTTACTATTGATTCATAGTACTGGGCACTAAGGTAGATCAAATGAGGATCATTTGGAAACATTTGAAGACTCAGAATTAAATTTTTCTCAATTATTTCATTCAAGTTTTGACATTTTAGAATGTAAATGAGAATAATCCACAACTCTTTTAAAAATTTAGCATCGGCTGACTTCAACAATCTGTCTATTATCTTACTAGCTATTTCATAGCGTTTATTAGACACTTCCAAATTAATTAAATTGATAAATAACGGAAGGCTAAATAGACGAATTTCTTGTTTTGATTTGAGGGTTGTGTTCGAATTAGCCGGGCAACGTGTGTTTATACATCTTAGACCTTCATGAAATAAATTTTGAATTCTCTCTATTGAACATGCATATTTCATTCCATTTTTCCATGGTATTAAAAAAATGTCAAATTGTCGTTGAATTGTATTCCCGGATTTAAAAACTTTAGATTTATATGAGAAATTAAGAGAGTTGAAAAATTCCATATTGAACATTCGATTTTTTTTCAAGACCCAGAACTCTTTTAATTCAAATGACTTGACATTCTTGCTAGTCCAACTTGAAAATTCCAGCCAATTGGGTAAATAATTAAATGCCTCCAAATGAATTAAGCATAACCATAAAAGACTTAAATCATTAGGCTCTAGTCTATTTGTAATATTTAAATTATTTAAATATTTAGTTAAGAGATTGACTGGTTTTTCACTTTGGACTAATTTTACATAAGTATTAAATACAATTAATTCGAACAAATAATAAGAAACTCGATCAGCACAATCGTTCTGAGACCCTTGTTCAAATTCATCACTTAGTTCTTCATTACTTGCATTAACTAAATAATTTTCATATTTATCAAAAATCAAGTGTATATATTGTAATGGACAAGTGTTCATTATGAACCAAACTAAATCATAAGTCATCAAATTGTCCATACATAACAAACAAATTTCATGATAGTCATTAAGTGAGTTATTCTTATGCAAATAAGTTTTGAGATAAAGTAGCCATAGCAATTCACATTTAGGCCTAGACTCTAAAGCATGACTAAATATATTTATTAATTTTTCCAAATGAAAATTGTTTGAATAAGTCATTTTAGCATAGTAGACCCATGATAAAATTTTTTCATGTTCATTCTCAAGATAGCTATTTTCATTTCGAAGATAGCTTAAATCCAATTCTGAATTGATTATTAATTTTTTGAATTTGGAGTCTAAGGTCCTATTATAATTTGCCGTGTACACTAAATCCAAAAGATTGAGTAATTGATCACTTGAATCTGGGCTTTGATTATGAGTTGTATTCAACTTGATAAATTGTTGATTATTCAATGGTGTTTTGATGTCTTCATTTGATTCCAATTCCAAATGATCAAAAACTCCTATGGATTTATTGTTGTTTATACACAGAATTGGTAAACGACTCAAAATTGTACTATATGATGGCTCTAGTTTAAGATTCTCAACCACATGGTCATATAAATGCTTAAAATAGTCCCTTATACTCATTTTATTGAGGTTATTGTTCATAAATTGCTTTGCGTACAATTCTAAAATTAAAAAAAAAACAATTAATTTTATTTTGTTGAATGAAAATTTAGAAAATAATTTCAAAAATTTTTTGCTAATTTTTTTCGTAATTTTACTGAAAAAAAATTTCGAAAAAAAATTTTTTCTGACTAAATAATTTCTACCAAGATTTACTTTAAGCGAATTATTTTCTCACGAAAATTTTAAAATTTAAATTAATTCGAAAAAAAAAAGTTTTTTTGCTTACTTAATTTTTTAATTGCTTCACGCTGAGTTGGCGTATCACTACTCAATTCAAGAACTTGTGGACAATAAGACAAAAAATGCTCTGTACGCTGATAGTTATCCATAGTCAAAACATTCGAATGTTGATAAATGCAATTTGAATCTTTACATGAGCCATGCAAATCAAAGGGACAAAAAGGCCTACGATAATCGATAGCATTACAATAGGTCTTTGAATAAGACTCATCAAATGGACTAAATTGACTAAAATGAGAGCTAAATCTATAGCCTCGAAAAACCCTAAGTGGACTTTCATAATTACGAACATCATCTATTACATGAATCTCATTACTACTTGTATCCTTTAGCCTACTTGTCTCACACTCATTCAAATTACAAAAATTCGAACTAGTTAAAACATTTTTGACACTAATACTAGACGCTTTTAAACCCGTGTCCATATTGGAATTTTCTAAAATATCATTGGATAAAACAAGACTCCTAGGTGTTGTTGAATTTGAATTAAATAAAGATTCATATGACCACAAATCGAATGTTTCTGAATGCACATGTGGATAATCTTTGGTCAATTCATCTAAGAAATCAATCAATTTTTGCCTATTTTCCAATTCGAATTTTTTCGCTTCATTCTTGCGAATGGGCTCTTTACTCGAAAACACTTTAGTTTGCACAACTATATTTTCATTTAAATTTTGATTTGAATTTCCTACTACATTTTTAACTTGTAAATTTTCTAGATTTTCTTCTGTTGCTTTTGAAGTAGTCAAATTGGGTCTTGATAACTCTGAAATTTTTTGATTTGTGGTTGATTTTGGAATTTTTGTTGATTTTACTGTTTCGGCTACGGCCGAGCCCAGTGTCATTTTGCTCATAATTGAACTTATTAAAGGAGTTCTTGGTTTTGGAGTTGGCACTGGACTAGGTCGAGGTAATTCTTTAGGCGAGGATGTCACTATTGGTGTGCTTAACAATTTTTGCAGCATTTCCTGTTGAGTTTTTTTCATATTTTGCAATTTTGTAAATCTCAAGTCAACTGAGCGTTTTTCACTTTTGACCTCTTTTAACGCTTGTTCATTAACTTGTAAAATTTTTTCAGACGCTTGTAATTGCTCCTTTAGCATAGCTATTTTAAGCTTAGTAAAATCAATGTCCTTTTGCTTTTTGATTTGAGCACCATCTAATTCTTTGGAGCGCTTGGATAAATCGACCAACATTTTACTCTTCAAATTAATACGGTCTCTCAATGATTTAATAACATCTTGTTTTTCTTGTGAATTTTTCACCTCTGTTTCATTTGCCATTTGTTTAGCCTCTTTCAAAAACAATCCTATATTTTCATCAAGCTTATTTACACTTGTTTTCTTTGTCATATGGGCCACTTCTTCATCGTCACTAGTATCAACATTGGCGCCAATACGAATTATAACTGGTGCAATTTTGCTCTTTTGTAATGGACATGTTTGCTTGATTTTATTCTTAAGCTCATGTAGATCATTTTGAAAGAGAACTTGCTCATGCTCAGCTAATTTTTTCTTTAGTAATGTAATGTCTTCATCAATTTTAAGCTCCTGTTCTTGCTTTTTTTTTAAATTTCTCTTCAAATTTAAAGTATCAAGTAAATTTTTTCTCAAGTCTAACATTTCAGCTTCGTTTTCTGCATCGCTATCACTTTTTTTAGGCTCCTCGACCTTTGTTTCGACCTCAACTTTTTCATCGGAATTTTTCAAAAGTTCAATTTGACTCAATTGACGATAATCAATGTCCAAACTAGTCGTAGTCGTGTCCAAAAATCTCTCATCTACATCAAGACCATTTGAGTTGAATAATGGTATTTCGTCACTATTGTCAACAAGGGGTTGCGCTGTCGGAACAGTTGGTTGATTTTTGACATAAGGAAATTTATTTTTAACTCTAACTAAATTTTTTCTGGGCTTAAAAGTTTTTTTTTTAGGTTGTTTTTTATTCATATTTGAATTTCGACCAAACGTGTTTATTTGATTCATAGGCATATTTTGGTGATGCTGCTGTTGCTGTTGTTGTTGCTGGTTCCATTGGGAGTATAACATTTGATTAAATTGACCAAACATCTGAAACAAATTTTGCATCCATGTGTATTGTTCATAATTATTTTGATTAGATGGAGAAAATTGTGGATATTGATTAGTTTGAATGGGATCAATGTCCATGTCTTTCAGCTCATAATTATCCCTAGATGAAGCGGAAAAATTTGGACTAGGCTTATCAGGAGCATATTTTTTTAATTTTTTTTTTATTTTTAATTTTTTGGATTTTTTTTTAATATTTTTTTCAGTGACTTTTTTGATGGTAGTCTCCTTGTCAAGTAGAGATTTAAGCGCTTTCATTTTGAGCTCAATCATATCCTCCTTTTTTAGAAAAAAAAAATTCAAAAAAATTTTTTTTTTTTTAATTAAATAGTCATACATCTTCCTCAGCGTATGGATTGTCTTTATTTGCTCCAGGTGAATGACCCTCGGATACCTCGCCACTTTCGATTAAATTTGAACTTGACTCTGGCAATTCGTCTTCCGATGTCAATTCTCCCTCCTCTATTTCTTCACAGATCATCTTAATAAATATTTACAAAAAAAAAATCTAAAATTAGAAAAAAATGTGATTAAATTAAATGAGCCTTTAGAACGAATATTTTTAGATATCCCTGTGATACAACTAAAAAAAAAAGGGCCAAAATGGGACACGGGTGTATATTGCTGAAAAAAAGCAGAGAAAAGAAAAGAAACTTTTAAAAATTATAGTATGCCCAAAAAACCATGCTTTTTGCGTACGACCTCAAACTTGTTTCATTTTTTTTTTCTTCAATGCATTAAAATTATAAAAGCAGCGAGGTACATATTTCAAAAATTGGTACATGTATTCAGAAGCATACTTCATCAGGTTCAAAAAATGCAAAAAAAAATTTGTTTTTTTGCTTAATTTTTTCTATTTGTGTCGATTTATGTTGCGAATTAGAAAGGAACCTAAACAATTTGCATTTCTAGTCAAGTTCATATTGATTTTTGTTTAGTTACTCTAGCCGAGATTTAAAAATTTGTACATGCAAAAGCTGGGTTAATTTTTTTGTTTGCAATTGTGTTTATATTTGTCTTTTAAGACTTAAAAATTAAGTTCTAATTTTTTTAGCTTATATTATTTAATTTTAATTTTGTAAGTTTAAGTTTTAACACATTAATACCCGGTGCATTTGATTGACTTTTTTTCGGTCTTTTAAAACCTAAAAAATTAAGAATTTTGAGAAATTCTTCTAAAATAAAATTTATATTTAAACGCCTGGACGATTCATTAGACCCGGTTTAGTTTTATTAAAAATAGCATATGAATCATGGGGTAATTTTGTTGAAAATCTGACACACGAGGCCGAGGGGGTGGTCTTTTTCCTTGAAAGAAAATCTCTGTGTCAAGCTTTTCTGTCACGCTAAATAAAGATCTGAAATGTCAGAAAATCTCCAAATTAAGGGAGAGGGTGTAATTTGCCTTTATAAATAAAAACAAATTCATTTTTTGACATTTTTTTGATGGAGGAAATTCGAATTTGAATAAATTAGCAAACCTAGTAAACACTAGTGTTTAACTCAAGTGTCAGCTTAATTGGATGTGGATCAACCTAAATTTTTTTATCTATTATTTCAGTTTTATAGACAAAGAATTAAATAAAAGGTATAAAATTCAATAAAAAAAACTGATTAAAAGCTATATTAATTAGCAGGGACGACCAAAAGTTGCGATTTTTGAACTTTAAGCTAATTTTTCTCTGGGCAGGTAGGCCAAATCTAAAACTTACAGATATTCATTAGCCCCAAAACCACTCAAAGGATTAACAATAACCATCAAAATTTTTTTTTGACTTAAGCAACCAAGTATTCAGCTAACTCGATCGTAACTTTTGGTCGTCCCTGTTAATTAGTAATACTTAAAAGAATCACATAACCACTAAGTTTCATAAATTATCGTTGCTTAGTTTACACAACATTAAAAAAAAACTTAACTATGTAGAGATTTTTACGACTTAATATATCTGCCTTAGTCCAATAATTTTTAATTAATTCTTATTTTTAAGGGGGAGGGTGTCATATTTTTGGACAAAGAGATAACTTTTCTGACAGGGGTTGGGTCAATTTAGACGAAAAAAAGTTTAAAGTGTTGAGAATTTTCCTAACAACTATCCCATGTATGAATCATTCATTAATTTTTTCTATTCAGGTTTTAAATTAACTGGATTTTAATGGTATAATAAAGCTTTTAAGTGTTTATAAAGACTAAGGAAAAAATAAAAAGTATACAATCAGGTAAAACTTTTATCATTTTTAGGTTTTATAACTGAAAAATCAAAGAAAAAATCGTCTTGAATTAAAAATAGAAAAAAATGTTTGGTTAGATCACAAAATTTTATCACATTCTATTAATCACTGAAAAAAAAATATTTTTACGTAAATTTTGCTAAATTCACGATATTTTAGGCAATATTAGGTTAAAAAAAGTCCAAAAATTACCTGTTCAGAGTTTTATTTAAGAAAAATTTATTTTGAATTTTTTTCTTTTTGGTTTTTTTTTGTCTGTGATCAAAATTTGGAATTTTTTTTAACCTAATATTGAGTAAATTATGGACATAGATTACCGAAATTTTACCAAAAATTACTTTTTTAGATTAATTCATTATATTGCGTAAAATACGGTGAATTTATCGTATCATAGCAGCACTGTCTTTCATTTTTATCGCAATACACTTTTATCACACTTTTTTTCTTGTTGACAAATGGGGTCAGCAACGGGAAAAAAGCAAGTTAGAAACAGCTTATGAGATAAAAAAATTTTAAAAGTATGAACTTTACCAAATTTTAGACTTGAAGTTAAATTTTCAAACCAAATACATTTATATCAATAGTTTCAAATACATTAGTTAGGTTATTTCAGAATAAAACAAACTCTTAATTTGAATTTAAAATTCAAATATTAAAAAAATTACTTGAAATTTGAAATTTCTAAATTAAATTGGGAAATTATAAAACTCGATGAAAACAATTGATTTAAAAAGCTAAATGCTCAAAGATACAATCCACTTAAAAACGTATGAATAATATTAATTACTTTATTAGGAAACTAACAAACAAGGCTGCATTTTTATTGGTATCTGAAAAAAATCTCTTTTTAAAACAATATTCAAAAAACACTTTAACTTCAAATCTAAAATTACACAATAAGAAATTTAATCGAATGATTCGAGTAAGATTAGACGATAAAGAAAAGCGAGTGTCCATTTCTGTGAAATGCAAAATAAACGATGTTTTAGAGAAAGAATTAAATTTAAATCGAGTATATGATGAAGGATTAGGATCAACTTTTGAAAGACTTTATGCAAGTTTTACAAAACATAGTAGTGGTGGTAAAAATAAAAAATTAAAAAAAGAAAATGGAGATGCATCACCCGAAAAAGAACAAGTGCCTTTATTTTTATACGATATGGAAAATAAGCTTGTCTCTCTGGAAACAAAAAATATTGATGCTTGGAAAGAGAATTACATTTTCAAAATAAAAGAACAAGAATTTAAAGTATTCGTTAATTTGCCAACTGTCAAAAAGATCAACATACCTAAAATATTAATAGCTGGTATGCTAGCTATGGTAAAAATTGATTTTGAATCGGATGAATTAACACAACAAATTTTGAATAAGAATTCTCTATTCAAATGGTATTCAAGTCAGAGTGTTTATGAGCCTGCTAATTTAATCGAACTTGAAAGTGATAAAAAATCGAAAAAACCTATTAGTTTAGATGGTATTGAATGGGATTTGATAGATGAGGGAATAGCCAAGAAAACCATTGTTCTTGATGAAAATACTGAAAATAAATTAATAAAAGTAGAGTGTTATCCGAAAGATGATGTAAGAGAAGGTATAGCTGTTGAAGCTGTAACAGCTAATCCAGTTTTGCAAAAAATAGACAAAGCTCATATGCCAATGACAGAAAGGCATAAGCTAACTCAAAATAGACTTGATTCAAAATCGTAAGTTATTGCCGAAGTTTACTTTATAAATCGGTAATTTTTCAAGTTTATTTTTTCATCAATTTTTCTGAAAAATAAACTAAAAAATTATGAAATTTTCAGGATAAAATGAAAGTGTTAATTAAAATTTTTAAATTACTATAAAAATAATTAAGGGTTATGGACCTATCTCTCCGACTTATTTCAAGTTAATTTTTTTTATTAGAAAATTTTCTAAAACAACAATTTTGATTTATTTGTGAAAAATTAAGGAAAAAAATCTTTTTTTCATAAGCTTGGACAAGAAAGTAGCTGTCCAAGAGCTTCATTAATGGCCTTGTGGGAAAGCTAAGTCGATTTTTTTCCAGAAAACATGTGACCGAAAAGAGGCCGAGCTAATTTCGAGTCGGAAAATTGGGTCCGTTTTTCTTAATTTTTTAATTTCTCGATGACTAAGCAAAACTAATTGAGCTAGAAAAAAATATGGATGCACACGTTTTAGTAACACCTCTTTATTTGTAGTTTCGGTAATGAGTTTTAATTTCTTCGTTGCTGCTTTAAGTCGATCAGCCTTTTTCAAAATTTTTTAAAATTCATAAAAAAAATAAAAATTTCTATTATCTTAAAGAATGAGAGTTGTTACATACAACATATTGGCAAATTGCTATTCAGATACATCTCTAGCTAAAACAGAACTCTATCCATATTGTCCATTAGAATATTTAGATTTTAAGTATAGAAAAATTTTATTAATCAATGAAATCATAAGTAATTTTATTTTGTTGAAATATATTTTTAAAATTTCGATTAGATAAACTTTGACTCGTTAAAGATTACAACGCGGATATAATTTTTCTTCAAGAATGCGAAACTGACTTTTTAGATGGAGACCTCAAGTTTGCAATGCCGGATTACATAGCTAAATTTAAGGGCAAAGGTGAACGAGCTAAAGAGGGCGAAGCAGTTTTATTCAGATCAGATAGATTCAAGTAAACTAATTAAAACTTTCATTAAAATCAACAATAATTCATTTAATTTTTAAAGATTTATAAACTCATTTGACATAACATTAAGTCAAGAGCTCCAGAATAATCCTTCTTTTGAAAAACTATGGCAAAATATATCAAAAGACACAGAGAGAAAAGAATTTATAGCCGGACGTGGAACAGTTCTTCAAGTATTTTTCACGAATTAAGAAAAAATTAAAGCAGTGGATTGAAAGTTAAAATTAAGGTTGTGCAAGTAGAATCTTTAGAGCATCCTGGTCAACACTTTTTGTTGGCCAACACTCATTTATTCTTTCATCCTGAAGCTGATTTTATTCGCTTATTACAATCGATGGTCTCAGTTAAATATTTAGAAAAGTTAAAACATGAAATATTAACTCAAAACAAAGATATCAAAAAAATAGGTATTTTGTTCGCTGGTGATTTCAACTCGGATCCTCCATCTCAAGCATTTCAATACATATTCACCCAGCAAATACCAATTAGTTCAATGAAAGATGAAGATAAAAAATTTGTTGAAGAATGTGATGGTCACTTAGTTCATTCGCTTAATTTGGGTGTTTATGCTGATTTTCCATTTACAAATTGTATTGGTGCTTTTGAAGGAATATTAGACTATGTTTTCTACGAGTCTGATTCGTTTGAATTAACTAAAGTTATTCCTTTACCAACAGTGGAAAAAGTCAAAGAATTTACTGCACTACCAAACAAATTTGTTCCATCAGATCATTTAGCACTTGTTTTTGAATTTTCAATAAAATAAAAATCAAATAAAAATTTTTATTAGTGGTAATTTAGTTCAGAAATGTATTAATTTTTTTAAATGTGTTTTATCTGTTGGTTTCACCAATCGAACAAACCTTGATTAATTAAAACAGTAACTCACTTAATTCTTATAGTGAATTATGATCTAAAAAAAATTTCTTTATTAGATAAATATCCGATATAATTTTAGAATAAATATTTTGATCCTTGAACTCTTGAAAATTTAACCTTTTTTTGTTAAAGGCTACTGTTCTACTAAACGTCAATATATATATATATATATGTTTCAGGATGTCTAGTGAAAATATTTTTTTGTATGGTGAAACAACAATCTTTTTTTTTCTCGATTTTTCTCGAAAATATGGTTAATGTACCTTAAATACCGATATTTTATCACAAATTGCGGTTTCTAACCAGAAAAATAGACCAACAAGGTTATACAAATAATTTTAATAGTATTACAAACTCTTTAATCAAAAAATCTAATGGCTTTTAGACATCTCATTACAACAGGATAAAATATTTAATAGGTCTATATTTAAATATCACAAAACAAAAATATGTCTTATCATAAATTTCCCAATGATGATAGCCTTCAAAATCTTTTATTCTCAAATTTTTAATTTTTTAGCAAACAATAATCTTTTAAAAATAGACAACAACTAGCCCAAAATTTAAAAATAGAAACTTTTTTTTATTACTTAGTTTTCAAGAAAATTTTAATTCTTAGTAATAATAAGAATCAGAATATTAATATTTTGGTATCATTTTCATTTTGGGATAAATTTAAAGTAGACCAAAATTTTCTAATTATTAAAAAAAAGAAAAAATGTTAAGGGTTAGAACTGATGATAAAAATAAGCGATTGTCAATTTCATTTTTGTGTACAGTTTATAAAAATATTCAACTTGAAATAAATTCAAGGCGTCCTTATGATGAAACGCTCGAAAAAACTTTCCGAAAAATAGCTCAACGATATGCTAAACATCTTAGAGCTCTTTTACAAAGAGACAAGACGTTTCTTGAAAACCAAAGAATAAAAAAAAATCGAGATAAAATAGAATATTTGGATGAAGCTATTTCTTTAATTGTCTCAAGATTAAATTTAATTGATAGTGATCTCATCCAAAAAAATTTTTCTTTATACGACTCTAATAATCAACCTGTTTCTTTGGAAGCTCAAAATTATAATGCATGGAAAGAAAATTGTATATTTAAAAACAAAGAACAAGAGTATAAAGTTTACGTTAATCTTCCATATATTAAAAAAATATCTTTAGCAAAAGTTTCTATAGCTGGTTTTCCGACAGTAGCTCGTCTTCTATTTGAATCTGATGAACCTAATCCTGAATTAATACGACAAAAGTCTCTTTTTAAATGGTATTCAAGTGAGAATGCATCAGAAGAACAAATTAAACTTCTGAAAAAACATAAAAATACAAGAAAATATCCACAAATAATTAACGAAATTAAATGGAATTTGTTCGATGAAGGTATTTCAAAAATGATGATAGTACCGAGTGAAAATTTGGAAAATCGTTTGATTAAAGTCGAATGCTATCCGAGAGATAATACAAGAGAAGGTTTTTTTGTACAAACTGTTTCGGATGATAAAGTTCTTGAAAAATTAGACAAAGAAAAAATGCCTATGACAGATCGCCATCAGCTAACGAAATATTATTCAAATTCAAACTTGTAATTTTTATTTACTTCATAAAACCATTACCAACAAGAGTTCTTTAAAATGATATTTGACTTAATATTTTGTAAATTTATTAAGAGAAGATTGTGTAAACAAAATCTTTATTCAAAACATTGGTTAAAACAAAAAAGCTTTTAAATATAGTTCTTTTTACAACGCTTAAACATCGTTTAAACAGCGATATTTCAAATTTTTTTGAAAAAAATTTAAATTTTATTTCTACGTTTTTTCAGCGGGAAAAACGCTTATGAACCAAACGCTGAAAAAAAGGGATTTATCAGCGAGATGTTGTTAAGAAAGTTTCCGTATTTTTTAAACTGGCCATAAATTGGTCTTTCTTAATATAATTTTGTTGTCAATAAGTTAAAATTTTAAAAATTGAAAAGTTACATTATAAAAGTATCTATTAAAGCGATATTAAATCCATAATACATTGAATCAGGAAGTAAAGTAATACGATGGTAATTTTTTTTATAATTTTAAGAAATTGATTTTTTTTAATGAAAAAATTTTTTTTGAGATTTCAAAAAAAAAATTATTTTCCAACAGTTTTTGGCTATTTTTTTCTTTTTCTTACTGTACTAAAAAAACAACAAAATGCAAATAAAATACAGTGGGATAAAATTTAAATTTTAAACTACGTTCTCATGAAAGAATTTTTCTCTTTGATTCAAATCAAAAATTCGATAAATCAGGATAATTTCTACGTAATAGGGCATTAATTTTTTCGATTTTTTGTTCAAATTTTTATTACCTGGTAGAAAACCTATGTTTCGATCGATTACTATAAATCTTATCTAAAAATATTTTTAGCTTGAGAGTTATGTCGTACAATATTTTGGCATATTGCTATACGGATTCATTGGTTGATAATGAATATAAATACTGTGATTTCAAATATTTGAATTTTGATTACAGAAGGCCTTTACTTTTACATGAGATCTCAAGTAGAATTTGACTATTAAAAATCATATAAAAACTCATTTAATTACATTATAAGATTACAATTGTGATGTCATATTTTTACAAGAATGCAATTCAGAATTTGTTTTTAATGACTTGAATGTCTGTATGCCACATTACGAATGCTTATTTAATGAAAAATCTGGGTTGACTGCTGAAGGAGAGGCTATTCTAATTAGATCCGATAAATTAAGGTAAGACCAAGTTATGAAAAAAAAAATTTTTAATTATTTTTTTTAAATTAATTTTTTAAGATTGGTCAAAAGTTATGAAATAAATTTTGCTCAAGAATTCAAGTCGAATAAAGCATTTAAAGAAATGAGGCACAAATTTTCCAAAACAAAAAAATTATTGATAAACGAAAAAGGAAATATCTTACAAGTAAAAAAAAATCAAAGAAAAATTTTTTTTGTATTTTAAATAAAAAAAAAGGTTGCTTTAGTTGAGTTTGTTGAAATTCCTGGTAATTATCTAATCGTTGCCAATACACATTTGTATTTTCATCCAACTGGCGATTTTGTACGATTAATACAAACAATAATTTCTCTGCAGTTTTTACAAGATTTAAAATTAAGTTTATATAGAGATAAATATGTAAAAAAAGTAAATATTTTATTGGCTGGTGATTTTAATTCTTCACCAAACTCTTGTCCAATAAAATATATTTTAAATGAAAAGGTTAATTTAGAGACTTTAAAAAGTGGTAAGCTTTCGGAAAATTCTTTTGTTTTTGCTTTTGAAAAAATTATAAATTCTCTTTAAAAGATGAAAAAATTCTTCTTGAAGACTATGATTTGTCGCATTCACTTAAATTAACAACATTTTCGGGAAATAAGCCTACAAGTTTTGGAAAAGAATTTGAAGGAGTATTAGATTATATTTTCTATGAATATGAAATATTACAATTGACTAGAGAAATCCCATTTCCGCCTATTGAAAAAATTAGAGAATTTGTCTCTATACCAAACAAATATGTGCCGTCCGATCATCTTGCTTTAATCTACGAATATTTTTTAAAAATTTGACTCGAATTTTAATAAATTAGTTATTAACCATAACATTTAAAAAGATCAAATAATTTTCAACATAAACGGAGAAGAATAAATAAATAAACGGATAAAAAACACTTTTATTTCACTATAAAAGTTACTTCCTTTTTTGAAAACATGACCATAAATTTATTTATATGATGTTATATGTAAATAATGATCCAACAGAAACTTAAAATTCTGATCGCTGTAAAACAAGAGGGGAGAAGTAAGGTTCCTAATTTTTTTATGCTTATAAGGTTTCAAAGTTTCTTAAATTTTGAAAAGTATGTATTATTCCAAAGCAAAAATATCATCAATTTTCTTATATAAATTATTAAAAATTCCAAATTTTCTGAAAAAGCATAAAAATCTCTACTAGAAAATTAAGTTATTTTGTCGAAAAAAAAAATGGGTAAAAAAGCATAAAATGGGTATTTTTCAGTATTTTTATATCTAGCCCCATGGAGCCCCCTGACCTAACTGAACAATATATTTTTTGAAACTAAAAAAAATTCTGAACAAATTTTAGGTACAGTCTTTCCTCGTTAATCCGACCCCACTCTTATCTGGAAAGCTCTTTTTTCCAACATCAGGATGTATTCCCACACCCTTTTCAGTACAAAACCATTAAAAAAAACATCTTTATTCCGACAAATAGTGGTCGTATTATTTTTAATTATACGACAAAAAATTATTTTCTAGTAAATTTATTTCTTAAATTCAGAAAAAAATAATTTTTGGTTCTATATTTTTTTTTCTTATAAAATCATTAAGGTGGCCCAAATCATAAACTTCCGTTTTTTATAAATGATTTTCATAAATTTTTTTTTTGATTTTTTTCGAACCTCATTGATCATAGAAAATTTTTTAAAAAAAAAGGGGGGTCTTATATTATCTAATTATCGAGCTATGTTTGTTTTTAAAAACTGCTATTTTTATGTTTTTTTTAAATTAAAATATAATGCGAAAAAATAATTTTTTTTTTGCTAATTTTTTTTTATTCTAAAGAGCATAAATGAATTAACAATATCCAAATATAAGAAAAAATTTAGAAATTTTTTTTAATTTCCATTATATCTTAAAAAATCGCTATTTTTCAGCGTTTTTTAAAAACTATGTAGTCCTTCATTTTGTAGCAATCCTTACATCTTTTTCTAAAATAATATACTTTAGAGTCTCCTAAACAAAAGTTACTAGAAGGTTTTTTTTATTGATAAAAAATAAACACAGAAATGCCCCCAAGAACCAAAAGACCGAGAGCCGGCGAAGAAAATTTTAATAAAAGAACTGATCAAATACTCTTAATTAGAGATCCTGAAGATACCGGGGACCAAGGACAAAATGTTTTTAATTTGGATGAGGTCTATTCCAGCCTTGAAGAAAGCTTAATCAATAATCCTAACAACCAACACAAAAATACTCCTTTAAAAAAGTCAGTTGAGTGCAAAACTGAAAGTTATCAAGTTTAAAGTAAATATTTATGATTTAAAAAAATTATTTAACATTTTTTGATTTAAATTTATTAAAGATTACCAGACTCGAATACAAAACAACAAACTATTTCGAATTTATTTGCTATTTTATTTGATCTAATTCCTGGATTTAACTCTAAACATATGAGAATAATAAGCGTTGCAATTTATACACTTCTTCGAATGTTAAATATAAAATTTGAAACGTGTCGGCTAATTCTGGAATCGTTAAATCTTTTATCAATAAGAACTTGCCACTCTTGGGTCCTTACAATTATCGACGAAGATGATCCTTGTGTTATTCTTAGAGACGGTCGCGGATGCTACAAACGCATAACATTTTATGAAAATTATCCAGAGCTTGAAATAGAAGCCAAAGCTTTTGCCTTAAATGAAGCATCAAAAAAAACTTCAATGCTTATTTATTTGCTCAATTCGTAGATAAAACATTCAGAGAAATTTATCCTGATGATGTTATCTATTTTGCAAATGATTCTAATGTTTTTATTAGATCAGTGGAAAGCTGCCGAGAAGACTTGCTTAAGTGGGGAGCGAGATTTGATAAAAATACCAATATTTGAAGGACACGAGCGCGATGATGTGAAAACAACAAGAATTGGATTTATAAAATACTTTCTGGATAATAAGGAATTTTATTTTTATCAGTTTATGCATTTTGGGAGTCTCACCTGGAATATTCCTTTACGTAAAAAAAGAATTCTAATAAGTCACGATGAGTCAACTTTCAGATCTGGTGAAATGTCAGCATTTAAATGGATTTATCCCGAAAATGTGCAATTTTTTAACAAAGGAAGAGGTCAAAGTATCATGTTGAGTCGTTTTATGATACAGCATAATTCAAATGATATTTTTCAACTTTCTGAGACAGAGTGGGAAAAAGCTATTAAAAAATATCCAGATCTTAACCGAAATTCTGTTTCACTTAATTGTTTCCCAAGATCTTCCAACGCGTGGATTCAACCAAAAAAAGACAATTACTTTGATAATGGTACCATTCTAGCACAATTTGGTCGACTATTTAAACTAATCGAATTTAAAGAGGACTTTGAAAACTGTGATATTGAACTTATCGTCGACAATGCAACAACTCACACTTCTAAGATTTTTGATATAAATCATTTCAATTAATTTCCCGGAACTAATTGCATACATAAGACTATTGAATGGTTAGAAAACGATTTAAAACAAAGGTATGAGACTGTCTAAGAAAAAAAATAATTTTCTAATTTTTTTTTTAAGCATAGATTATGTCGATCAAAATGTAGTTTATATTGGATTACTCGATATTTGTAAAAAATTAGGTTTAATATATAATTCTTCCTCTTCGAAAGACTTTTTTTTAAAAGAATTAAGAGAAATGTTGCTTACCCATCCGGATTTTGATGGTGTTAATACCCATTTAGAAAAATTAGCGGCTGAATATAATATTAAGATTATCTGGTGCCCTAAGTACCATTGCGAGCTTAATCCCATAGAAGGAGTATGATGTGATTTAAAGAATTTCGTTAGACGAAATAATGACCAAGATTTAATAAATTTTTTAGGTTAATTTGCAGCTCCTTGGGCCAATATGAAAATAAAAAATTAGGAATAAAACTTTGGGGTAGATTTTGGAAGTCTCTTGAGATGTATGAAAATAATTCTAGTTGTTCTTCAAACACTTTTCGGTGCAAGATCTAGTGCAACCGTCAAAAACCACAAAAATAACAAATCTTTTAACACAAATATTAAATAATTTTTTTTTATAGCATTAAAGCTAAGAAAATAAATAATTTTTTGAAAAAAAAAACATAAAAATTCTTAATTAAATATATCTTAAAAAAGGTGCTTATTTTAAATTCAAATTTAAAAGTCGAAAAAATTTTTTGATCAAAAATCCTTCTAGTAACTATTATTCAGCATTAGTTGAAACGTATAAATCAAGGATCGCATAAAAAAAAAACTTCAATTTGAAAGACTAAATAGTTTTTTCCTAAAAATAAAACAAAATAAATGGTTGTTTTACAATTTTTTTAAAATTTACTGGTAAAAAGGAACTTGGCTGCCTGATTTTTTTTTCTAAGATTGCCAGGGCTTGAAATATTGAATTTCATATTAAAAATCGACATAAATCAATTTTATTCATTTTAAAATCCATTTAATCAAAAAATGAAGGATTAAGTTTGAAGCCGATTAAATAGGGCAAACAAAGGATTATCGATAATTTTTTTTTCATTTTCGCATTCTACGAACCTTGTTCTATAACATATAAAAAAAATTTTAATAAATTTATCCTACGGAAGTTTATGATTTGGGCCACCTTACGTATCAATTAATTTTAATATTTATTTATTTATTTATTTTATTTATTTATTCTTGGGCTGAGGTCGATTTCCGACAACTTACTCGACGTCCCGTTAAAAAAGGTGACGTTGTATACCCAAAAATAAAAATAAAAAATATAGAGAAACGAAGTATAAAAAAAATATTGAATAAAATAAATACAAAAAGAGTACACATGAATCACATAAAAAAATTTTCAAAAGTTAATAGTTACTGTATATAATATTTACAAAAAAATAAATGTTTCCAAAAAAATATTAAGAAATTTTGTCATGTATTGGCTTGAATAATTCCATGTATTGGGTTGTCAAATCTTAGGAGCTGAAAAATTTTTGTACATTCTCCATTGTTCTGGTCAAAAATTTCTTGCAACTTTTCTAAGACACTATTGTTTTTTTTACAAGTTTCCAATTCTAGGTTAGTGGCATACTTAAAATAATTACATTTTTCTGTAATTCCCATTTCGTTATCGTAGGCCATTTCATTTAAAATATTTATAAGGTTTGTGATATAATCTTTTTCGGTTTGATTCCGAAGTATTTCCTTTATCAATTCTTTTGTTAGCTCGTTTTTGAATAGTCTTTCGAAGAATGTAACGTGAGATAATTTAATTCTTTTACTAGTTTCGTCTTGATTGTTGATTAGTTTAAGAGTCTTGTTCTACATCGACCAGGGATGCGATAAATTGATCGTATTATTTTACCCTCTATATTGTTGATAAAATTTATGTTCGTTCTGGTTAGTTTTATGGTTTCAATTAATTTTAATAGGCTGATTAATAGTTGTTCATAAAGTTGATAAATAAATAGCTAAGAATTTGGACTGGAGTTTATCAAACTTAATAAAATTTAATTCAGGCTCTTCCAATACATTAACTGGAAGTGGATCATTTAAAATACATAATGTTTAACGTTTATTTTACAATCTCTAAATAAAATTTTCAATAATCCAAAATTTTCATAAAAATTCGGAATCCTGGATTATCAAATGTCCGACATCTTCAATAATCCGACAAAACATTCAAAAATGGTCGAATTATAGTCGAATGTTAAAACTTCCCTAATAATTTTTTTAAGAATGATTTAAAATGGAATTAAGGTTCATCTTTTATTTTTTTAATTAACCCAAAAAAGAATAAATATTAAAAATATAAATTAATAAAAAAAAATTAAACTTTTTAGCCATCTGGCTTTGTTTTTTCATGATAAAAAATTTTAACATCTAAACCCCAAAACTTCAAGCAATTTTCTCTTTTTGGAAATTGAATTTTCATTTGTTTTTTTTGATTTTATTAAATAAATACATAAAAAAACTTTTTCTCATAAAATAAAAAAAAATTTGAAAAAACTAATAATAAAAAAAAGTTTGATAGCAATAGGTATTGTATTTGATTCATGGTTGATTTTTTAGTGGCTTTAACAAGAACATCCTGATTGACCTTGTTCTGTTTCTTGATTTGGACGCGGAAGTTGAACTTCGACAACTTGAAAATTTTAATTTTAGACTTCTTTAAGCAATTTTAATTTGATTTTTAAATGAAAACTTACGATCTTCGTGTTGTTTAGGAGTATTTTCCATTCCTGGTAAGGCTGCTGCCACTCGTCTAAATAACTAGTTAAGTAAAAATAATGACTCTAAGTTTATAGTTAAAATTGTCTACAAAAAAAATAAATTTTACTTGTTTAACGTTATGGCCTGCTTTTGCTGAGGTTTCAATAAACATAACATTTAACTCTCTGGCTTTTTGTTCTCCTTCTTCTGTACTGACTTGCCTTAAAAATTTTAACAATAATTTTTCAAATTATACGTAATATAATAAATTTTTAAAAAATGATCAAATCTAAGAATAATTAAATCTTTTTCATAGTTAAATCAGAATTTAAGGATCTAACCTTTGATAAACCCTCTTTTTTTTCATTTTTGGAAAAGACAGCAGCTAATGCAAATCATAGGCCGTTAAGGCTTATTTTATTAAGTTAAGCGCATTTTTATAGAATAAATTTGAATTTGTCTCCAATAACTACTACTCTTTTTGTGATAAAATCCCAACCAAGAGGTCCGTTAATGATAGCTAATCCCTATTCTTCGTCGACTATTTGGTTAAGTTGTTTATCATTAGAGAAAAAGACATATAGAATCTAGAGCTAATAAGTATTTCAAAGAAAATGAACCTTGGCTTTGTAGATGGAAAATGAAGCTTTCTGTAGATAATTCATCTTATATTCCATTCTCACGTAAGAAAGGAAAAATTAAACTAAACCTTAAATTATTTAATAGTTCCCTGGAAAAAGGATTGAAATTTTTAGGAATTTATCTTAATGAAAAATTATCTTCAAAAAAAAATTGATGATATAAAGAAAAGATCAACGAATAGGCTAAATATCATCAAAATTCTTTCTAACAACAAATTGAGCCTAAGTTTTAACACTAAAGCCTTGCTTAGACCTTTTTACAGACACATTAATTTCTAAACTCGAAAAAATTCAAAATATAGCAATTAGATCAATACTTAATTTTTAAAAAAATCAACTGCTGTGAGAGTTTTTATGAAATAAGCCTTTAAATTAAGGCTAAAATTAGGCCATTTTGGAGATCTCATGAAATAGTCCACAAACCAAACAAGATTATGCCAAAATCGTAATCTACGCATCAAAATTACTCAGAAACTAGGTTTGTTCGTAGCTGTTTAATATTTTTTGGTGCTTTACTCTCAAAAAACCGTTTTTTTGCCTTTTTTAGAAGTTTTAATGGCCTAGGGATATGATTATTGCTAAAACTCAAATCATAATCAGATAGATTATAATTTTTGTCATAGAATTCGAAAATGAAGTCGGTTTTTTCTAAAAATAATTTTTTGACCTTGTTTTTGTAGCTAGAATATTGATATGCTTTTATGGAGCATTAGAACAAGAACAGTAGGTGTGGAGGTAAATTAAGTATCATTTTCGAATTCTACGTTCAAAAGTAAACTAAGAGCGAAAGTGTTTAAGACTTTACTAATATTTAATAATTAAGAATATTAAATGCTTAAAAAATACCAAAAAATGTGTTTTTTTCCACTAAAATCCAAATAAAAAAGTTTTACAACGGTTTTAAATAGTGTTGTGAGTCGACTATGAAATCATCAAGTCGACTCTAATCGACCATTTTTTTTCGGAGTCGACTGTAATCGACTTTCAAAAAATTCGAGTCGACTATAGTCGATTTAAGTCGACTTTTTTCCGATTATTAAAATTAAAAACATTTGCGAGTTACGGGGCGTCAACTTTTTTTTACTAACCTTATACTTTCTGAGGCTTACCCTTAGAATATACATTAAAATAAATTGCTGATATTTCAAATATTTTTAATTCGAAATAAGCTTCGGTCTATTATACAAAATTTTAGTTTAAAACTTTTAAACTAAAATTTTGTATTAATTTTTTCTGATAAATTTTGCTTATAAGTTCAAGAGGCAGAAAAGAAAAAAAAAGATTCTTTTCCTAAAAAATTAAACAATTTTTTAACATTTCACCGGTTACTTTAAAAATAATACTTTTTCATATTTTAAAAATGGCCGTTTAAGCGAAAAAAATATTTTATTTTTTTTTTCTCTCTGAAAGTCTTTTTGATGATTATGTTCCACTTTCAATCAAGATTTTGGCATAATCTTGTTTGGTTTGTGGACTATTTCATGAGATCTCGAAAATGGCCTAATTTTAGCCTTACCGTAAACTCGCGTATATAACCCCAGGGGTAAAAACCGAAATTTCGCTTTTTTCCCATGCATCTATCCTGTGTTTTGAATTTTTTTTCTACATACTTTTGATGCGGAGTTTAAACCGAAAATTTAGTTTTAACACCGCATTTAAACTGCAAAAAATAATATTTTAAATAAAAAAATTAAATTCTAAATATTTATTAAAATTTCATGCGAAACTTGCCATTTCGACTTCAGATTCGTCATCTACGACCCAGAATTTACTAGAAAGCATGTTTGGTTTATTCGTAACTATCGTGGTTCAACCCTGGGACTCAAAGGGTTAAAAAGTTTCATACCATTTGAGGCATAAAATAAACTTTGATGAACTCACAAATTAGTAAGAAAAATTAGATTTGAAATTATACGAGCTTTTTTTAAGAGTAAAAAATTATGAACTCTAAAAAAGTGTAATATTTTTAAACAATTAGAGCTCTTCGTTTTCGAAGAAATTGCAGAAAATTTTACCATGTTACCATACAAAACTTGTTAAAAATTGTCTAAATTATTTTGCAATTGCTAAATCAAAATCTTGAAAATGCGGTCTTTTTAATCAGCACAAAACGCTTCACATACTTCCTCAAGAGAACTTAGTAACACACCTTTTACCCCAAACAAGGCCAAAATAATTTTCATAATATAAAAACTCATAGTATATCTCAAATAAAATTTACCACAAATTCAAGAAAATTTTTTAACTATCTAAGTTTAAAATTTCACTTTTTTAGAGTTATTTGTTTCAATGCCTCTAATAAGAGAAAATTTTTATAAAAATTTCAAGCTAAATATATTTAGAGAAAATTAATTTTTCTGTATTGATTAGAGGGCTAAATGTGTTTCAATATATCATAAATCGAAGTAATTGAGAATAAACTTTTATTTTTACCTTTTGTCTGCAAGATCAGTTTTATTACCAACAAGCATAATTATAACATCACTGCCTCTTTCAGTTCTTACATCATCAATCCATTTTGAAGTTTGTCTAAAGGAATTTGAATCTTTAATAAAAAAAAATCAATTTTTCTTTATAATTTTTAGCAAATTTTAATTTCAATGACATACTTGTAATATCGAAAACAATAACGGCCACTGTCGAATCTCTAATATAACTCGGAATCAAAGATCTAAATTTAAAAAAAAAAAGTCAACCCTGAATAAAAACAAAACATTTTTTTACCAAGTAACAATAAAATACCTGAATCTTTCTTGACCAGCCGTGTCCCATAATTGTAATCGAACAGTCCTATCCTCCAAATACATAGTCTTAGACAAAAAGTCAATACCTATCGTAGCTTGATATGTGTTATCAAAACTATCGTACATGAATCTCGTAATAAGCGATGTTTTACCAACTTAAAAAAATTTAATCTGTCATTTGAGCATTGAGAGAAAAAAAAAGAAATGAATAAAATACCGCTTTGTTCGCCTAGGAAAACAAGTTTGAATTTTTTAAGTTGACCAAATTCCGATGACATTTTTTTTATGAATTTGTCTAGTACTTTACTTAATCACTTACAAAATTTGAATAATTATCAAAAGAAAATAAAATTAAAAAATCTCTAAAAAGCAAAAAATTCAATTGAAATAGTTTTTCTATTTAGAAAAAAAAAAAAATTTTTTTAAATCTAAGTTTTTTTTTGTTGCTGTATTGAGTTTCCAAATGAATTTTTTATTTTAATTATAAATGGTCTTTTTATTTTTTCTTGACTGTGTATTAGTATTAGCTAGCTAAAGGATTTTATGCAAATAATTTTCTTAATTAGACATAAATAATTCAAAATGGTTAATCTACATCAAAAATCATTTGAAATCTTAATTTTTTTTTTCAATAGTTTTAAAAATACCAGGACCTTAAAGTATTTTTTGCTATTTTACTTGTTAGGAATTTAAATGGAACATTCCATTTGAAATAATATGACTAGATTTTTTTTTCTATAATTTTTAATTTTTTTTAAAGTTGGTTGCAATCTATATTACACGTTAGCAAATATTATGCATTTTTTAAATATTCCTAAGCATATTAAAATTGCATTCTGCAAATATAATATTTAGTATATATATACGTATTGAGTTATAGGACCCTAAAAATACGCTTGAAATCAAGGTGTTGTCTTTTTATTAGTCATAAGTAATTTTTTTGAGTCAAAGCATAAGAGTTTAGCTATTTGATTAAGGTGATTAGATTACTTTTATTATTCATTTGATAGTGATTCTTACATAGTTTTTTTAAATGACAAATTTAAAAAAGCAAATAATATAATCACAATTTTATTGTAACTTTTACTTCACTTTTTTTCATAATTGAACAAAAAATAATGTCGTATAGTGAAAAAAATTTAATAACTATCTGGATGTCACATTATATCTGTGTGATAATCTGTGTATTTTTTTGCTTGTATTAACCCTAATTAAAATAAACCGTATTTTCTCAAATACAAGCTCACTCAAGTAAAAAGCGCGAGGCTTGTATTTGAGGCAAAAAAACCTTTTATATGAGTTATTTTCGATTCAAAAATTGTCTCGATTAAAAGTTTTTTTTTATTTGAAATTTTAGATTCCCATAACTTTATAAAAAGTAAATTATCAATCAGATTGTTTTTTCTTATTGTAAAAGATTCAAATAAAAGCTATTTGTTCTTTTGTTTGAGTAATTTTTTATGACCAAAAAAATCCAAATAGAAGGTCTTCAAAAGATGACTCGATCTTGTATTTGAGGAAATACGGTAAATGTTTTTTTTAAGAAAAAAAAGCCTGTTTAAAAAGAGACATCCCTGTAACTAAAAAATCTTATATTGGTGATCAGTTCGTCGAGATCTACAAGCTAATATATAGTTTGAGCCGATTTGCCTGTGAAGGAGGTTCTTTAGTACTTCCAAAAAAATAGATATTTTCAAATAAAATTCTGAAAAAAAACTCTCTGTCCATTATTTCAGATTTTTTTTAACTCTTAAGAATCGTGGAATCTCTCTAGAAATTACATCAAATTTTGGTAAATAAGAAAAATCCCCACTCTCTGTTTTTATAAAAATCCCCATTTGAAATTTACCCACTTTTTTATTTTCCTTTGTATAATTTTCCCCACTTGCGAATTTTACCCGTTTGGAAAATTCCCCACTTTGTGGGAGGAGTAATATAAATTTTTTTTAAAGAAGACTTACAATGAATTAGGAATCGTTCTGAAGGTAAGGTAATGGCCACTCTATTCAAACGATTCGGTATAAGTCTTTAGGGTCTGTGAAGTTAATTTCTATTCACTCATTTCAATTCACCATTTTAAGTTAATTTTTTTTTACGGAATAAAATTTTTCTAGAGTTAAAATTGCTACCACTTGTATCATTTTAGCTAGATCCAACAAAATAGGAAAAAAATTCTTTTTTAAAATGGAACTTTTATCCAACGTTAAGTTAAGTTAGTTTGACTTAAAACGTATTCCGATCTAATACAAATGGTGTTTATAATTTTTGTTTCATACCTTTATGGTTACCTTTCAAAAATCAAATGACGGAAGTAATTTTTATAGAAAACTACAAGGTAAAAAAACATTAATTATCTTGATTGACTGAAAAACGACAAATATCAAAGAAAATTAACTAAAAAAAATTTGATTGGTTAACTCTTTTTCTAAAAGTGGGATATTTTCTAAGTGGGACATTTTCTAAATGGGGAAAATTATAAAGTGGGTTTTTTTATAAATGGGGAATTTTACAAATGGGGAAAAAAAGTGGGGAAAATTACGATGGGGAATTTTAAAGTGGGGATTTTTCTACTAAATCCAAATTTTGAACTAAAAATAATACAGTACAAAGCTAAAATAAGTTACAACAACACAATATTCGAACAATATTCGAGCAGTGTTATGTTTCTGCTCGTGTTTTCGTTAACTTATTTTATTGTGAAATTTCTTATTTAAATTCAAATTTTTTAACTAATTAAATTAAAACGTAATTTCAAAAAAAATAATTGTATCTTAAAAAGATTCAAAGTTGGTAGTTATACTATAATCTTTGCTTAAAATCAAAGCTGTCTAAAAATGGCCCCGTCCTAAATCTTAACATCCTATTTTTTAACTCCTAAATTTAAACGTCCTAATTCTTAACAGTCCTAAATTTTAAGTTCTATATTTAATTTCCTAAATTTTAACAAATTAGTCTTAAATCTTAACAGTTTTAAATTCCAACATCCTAGAAAAATAAACATTCTAATTTTAAACAAATTAAAAAAAAGTATATTTATTAGTATTTTATATAATTATAGTAAAAATTTGTCTAGTTATAAGGATAAAAATAAAAAAATTTATTTAATTAAACTAAATTGGTTGAAAAACTCAGAAAAAGTAATACGACCTTCATCCAAATCACTTATTAAATAATTCATCATTATATCTTTGTTTGCATCTTTAGTTTTTCGTGGTCTTAATGTGATTCTTCTTATTTTTACAATTTCAAAGTCAACGGCAACATTTGACTCATTTTGAAGGTGGTTATTCGTCTTAGGTCCATTATTAGTTGAATGGTTCCATGACTCCAATGCACGCCCGTTTATCCAGTTGTTTCAAAATAGTCTAACCAATTACCAGCAACCAATTACCTGAATTCTTGGAAAAGTATACTCAAAAGCACGAATCATCGCAATCTCGAAGTCTGTTGTAATCTTATTTGGACTAAATTTAAACGAAGGGTCTAACTGTATAGCATTTGATCTAAGCAAGTCTAAAAACTTCTTGTACAACCCAAAATTTTTCTTTTTCATCAGACCAAATGCACAAACAAACATTGTATTATTAAACATATACAAAATAATTGGTAATAAATCTTTGGACAAGCTGAGAATGTTGAATCAGCATACCACCAATCACATGAAGAAAGTATCTTTAAACCGACATCAGAGCAAAGACAGACCAGGCGATCTTCATCCTGGCTATCAAATAGTCAAAAACGTTTGCTATCATTTGTTACTATAAACTCATCTGAAAGAGTCAAATCTTTTTTACTCGTAGGAAGAGCTGGTCTACTTTTGCTCCTAATATAATACAATTGACTTTTAATCGTCCGATATGGAGGAAACTTTGAAGCAATTATGACCGGCGAAACTACTCTAGCGAGATCGGCACGTACCTCCTCGTAGATTTGTGGGACTTCCAAAATCGAATTAAAAACACGTGACTTTAAAGCTCCCAAAGCTTTTTCTATTTCTATTTCAAAAAACTCAAGATTTGAATGAGTATGCTCTTCTAAAGAACTCTCTCTTAGAAAAATATTACGCATTTCACACACTGTGACGCTCGCGAAGCAGTTTGATTTATAACATTTGTAGTATGCACTATTTAAGTTTTTTCTTAATAAGAATAGATATTTGATTTCCTTATCATATCACAGCGTTTGAGTGAATAAAATATGTCAGTAGTTTTGTAAAATCCATTTTCAAAAAAAGTAAAATTATTGTCACTAAAGTCAACGGTTGCTTCAATAATTATACTCTGTTGTCCATCTGATGAAAGATCTGATACAAAGTCTTGACTTTGAGAGCTTGAAGCATTATCGGAATTATTTGAAATAAGCTCATAATCTTCCATAAACTTTTGGCTTGAACAAAAATCTTCTAAACTTAAGCTATTGGAATCCATTTCAATTTAAATTATGCAAGAAAAAGCTACACTAAGTTAGTAAATTTATAGCTTTTAAATTACAAAGTCCAAAGTGGAAAAAAATTTTTTTTGTTGAGAATTAAGACTGCTTATATTAAGACTGTTGTAATTTAAACTGTTGAATTTTAGTACTGTTTAAAATTTTGACTTGAAAAAAGTCTTAATTCTGAACAAATTAATTTGTTGAAAATTAAGACTGTAAAGAATTAGGATGTTTAAATTTAGGAGTTAAAAATTAGGATGTTTGATTTTAGGATAGAGCCCTAAAAATCAGCCAAATTTACCAAAGATTTCTAACAGCGTGTAATTGGAGAAGTTCGTAAATTTTATGGTACCGTAAAACCTTGCTTATCAGAAATCGGTCTTTTGAAGGATAAAATCATTAATAAAAAATGAATTTGATAATTTTATTTGACTTATCCAATAGACTTTACTATGGTCTATTTAGTTATAACAAAATTAAATTTTTTATACTTTCCCTTCTACTAAAAAAGGGGGTTTAGAGGGGAGCTTATAAACATGGTAATACGGTAATTTATATATTTTATCATTCATTTTCATTAGCAGAGAAGAGTACGAGACTTAAAGTACCGTTTTTGCTGGCTTTATTTTTTCGCACCCGATTTTTTAAATTTGATTTGGAGCATGGACCATTCTGAATTCCTCCTATGTTAAACTTGTCGATAATGGCCATGAATTTTTAAAGTCAGGACAAGTGAAGTTCTAGGTCGTATCATTTATTGCAGCATCGATCTAAAAAAAATTTTTGAGCTAGTCAAGTTCAATCCAAATGGACTCAAAATTGTGAAATGTAACAAATCGTTATGTATGGAAAAATGGTTAAAAATTATCGAATAATATCATGTCATAAAACCTGAAATAGGCTATTTTTGGATTTTTTAAAATATTTTATTAGAAAAAGTGTTAATAACTAAATATTTAAAAAAAAATTATTTGTATATATTTGCCAAGCTTTAGCTCTAAAACAAGTAGCGACTCTTTTTGGAATAGAATTTATAAAGTTCTGTACGTATTCGGTTGAAACACTAAATAATTCTTTGTAGAGAACTTGTTTAATCTTCGTGCGGGCCATTTTAGCGTCCAAAATGTCAATAAATTCTTGATTGGAGATCTGGAGATATAGGGCACCATTGAAGTACTTGATTGATTTGTTCTTTAAAACAATCTAAAAATTATTAGCTGAAAATTCGATTTTGAGGTCAAATTTTTAATATATCGATTAAATTTTACTGAAAATCAAAATAATTATTTCATTGAAATTTTCAATTTGAAAATTTCATCACAAAAAAGCAAAATTTTAAATGTGAAAAACTAAAACAATTTTAGTTGAAAAAAGTCTTTTTTGAACTCAAAAATTTTAAAAATCTGCAAGCTTTTTGTTATTTAAGATATACAGCGGTTCTAATATAAATTTAATATAACAGATGAGGATGCCTCCGCCACTCATCACTATTCGAAAGCTTATAGTTTTTGATTTTTTTTCCTCAAAATTGTGTTTCAGGTTTCAGGAATTATTTTTAAATTGTGTCTTTAAAATTTTCAAAAAATTATCAATTTTTTTAGTTTTTATTCAAGGTTAAAATATTCATTAAACTTGAATTCGATTTTTAAACTATTCAATAAAATAAAAAAATTTTTTTATATAATATTTAAGTTTATAAAATTTTTAATGCTGTAAATTCAATTAAACAAAATTTTGTAGCTGTTCTAGTAAAATGTTAGAGGCACCGAAAATCGAACCCATGTCGCGTTTCGAGCTTCATAAGACAATTACACGTTTTTATAATCACTCAATTTTCAATCAATCTCCAATCTTATCGTTTTCACTGAAATTTTAGGAAGAATTCCGGTCTTAAAAATTATGGTAAAAAATTTATAAAAAATCACGTGATAATCGTAAAACCAAGTGAATTATAGTAACAAAGAAAATATATTATATTTTCTTTTTTACTTTTTCAATAATTTGTAATTTCGTTATCCAAATCAACAAATTATTTTGAGAAAATGTAAAAAAAAAAAGGAATACTGGATCGCCTTTTTAATAATTTTTTATTTTTTTTATAAAATTTTAATTTTTATGGCTGTTCAGAAAGAAGCTTCAAAAAAGGGAAATTTTTTTATTCAATAATAAAAAGTTGTTCCTCACTTATTTTACTTTATTAACCAATCTATTTAAAAAATTAAATTTTATTTAGCTTATTTTAATTAATATAGACTCGTTTAATATTTTATTTAATAAAAATATAATATTTAATTTTGATGTACTTTTTGAGTCATTTAAAATTTATCCCAAATACTCAGGTTAAATTATGTAAAAACAACTCAAAGCGAAATATAGGTGAACTAAAATAAAAATTTTACTTTTATTATTTTATTTTTTTAAATATAATTTTGAAATTATTTGGACAAAAAAATTTAATTTAAACATAAAAAATATGAGTAATTTTTGATTTTTAATCAAATTTGATCCGATTTGTTTTCGAGTCAAGTTCAATTTAATTTTCGAAGATTTTATTAATTTGAAACATTTTCCGATGTCATGAAAGAGTAAGTACTCGATTTACCTTTTTTCTTTTTTCTATTGCGGGATTTTTAGATTTGTGATTAAGCTTTATGATTAATTCCTAAATTCATAATTATGACTTAAAAGACATGTTGCTTTTTTACTTGGTAAATTTAGTGGGAATCATCATCAATCTTAACTGAATCTCTCTGTTTCTTAATTCAACAAATCTCACATGACCATTCAGCACTTAATCATTAGCAGTTTAACGTCATATTATAACGGGTGTTAACTCAATATAACACAAGTAAAATATTTTATTGATTGAAATTTTTTTTATTGAAAATTTTCAATTAGATTACGGACTGGAACTCACACAACCTTCTATGTCTATCTGAAATTCATCATTCACGCAAAAAAATTCAAATTTAAAAATTGAGCTATGCTGTCCATATCATGTTTCCAATATCCATGGTTTTTTCTAGGTTTATAAAAAAAAATCGCAAATTTTTAATTTTATTATTTAATAAAATATTAAAAAACAAATCCATTTAGCTCGAGGAAAACATTTCTGGTAGATTAAATTTACTTTTAAGGATATTAAATGAAACAAAAAAATAGAAAACAGAAACAAAATATTAAAAAAAAATATTTAAAATTAAATTTTTTTCCTAAAGGACGTGCATTTATATTTATTTTAATTTACCTAAAAAGTAGGACTATTTTGTCAGTTAAAAAATTCTCTCATCTAATCTCTTATTTTTTTTTGTCACCAAAAATTTTGATTTTGTTCTATTCTGTTAAAATAAAAATAATAATGACTTAAATAATAATGTGTCACACTGATTAAAATTCGTTGTAACATCACTTATTTTTAAGTTTTCAGGTTAAATTTCGTTATTTTTTCAGTGTTAAAGGCCCAAAAAAAGTTGAAAATCGTTAGAAAAATAGAACAATGTAATATTTTTTAAAAAAATTTCTATCAAAATTTCAAAATATTTGTAGCAATTCTTAGAAGCTTTGATGGGAAAATCATCCTTGAATAAGTGAAAAAAAGAAAAAAAATTAACTACCGTATTTAAGAATAATTCGAATTATTTTTTGTTATTTTTCTTATTGAAAGAACTACTTTTTTATTCTTAATTCGAATCATTTTGCAATTGATTTTAAATTAGAAAATTTAATTTAATTCTTTTATTTGAGTTATTTTTGAAAAAATTACTCTAATAGAAGAATTTATTTGATGTACTGGTATATTCCAAATACGGTAAATGTGAATTTATCGAACCATTTTTTTCAGCAATATTTTTAAACTAATTTAGGATCTCTGTTGTCAATTTGTGAATTCGAATTTTAGTGAATTTATTCATCAACAAGGAAATACGTTTCTAAGAAGCCCATATCGTAGGAAGATAATTTTTTATCTTTTTTTTAATTAGAATTCTTACGTCAATACTATAAAAAAAGAACTGAAAGGTAAAATCGGTAAATATTTACCAATAAAATTTTATTTAATTTTTTATTAGAAAATAATGTTCATATCATGTAATCGTTCTCATTTTTTTCCTAAAGCTAATAAAACCAATTTCAATTTTTTTTGAATCATAGGCTAATATTTTATATTCATAGATATTTCAAGTAGATTATTGTTTTTTTTTTTTGAAAAATGACCCATAGATAAATTGCATGATATCATTACGACTTTCTTTCAGCAAACTAAAATCCGACTCAAATAAGATAAAAAAAAAATAAGAAAAAAATATTAGTAATCAATATTTAACTGCAGGTACCAGTTTGAAGTCAGGATATAATATTTTTCTAAGAAAAAAATAGAGAGGAAAAAATGATTTTTACTAATCAGTCATGACATCGGATAATTGTCAAAATTAATATAATTATTATTGAAAAAAAATGGAATAATGACTTTTTTATGCTTATTTAAAATTTTAGTATCAAAAAAAATTTATATTTTTTTAAATCTTAACGAATTCAAAGCTTTATTTGTATTCATAACTCTGAATTTCGACCAATAATTATAAATCTCTTTATGTTTTTAAATATTTCGAATTCTCTCTTGCTTAATCCTTGAGCTTCGGATTCGATCTCGAAATTGTTTTATCGAAACAAGTGCCTTTATTTTTTCGAACGTTTATACAATATCTTGAATTTTTTTAGTTTCAAAGAACTGGAAACAAAACTATCCAATTCATTTTTTTTCAAATATATTTTTATTCGGAAAAATTTTTTTAAATATTCAAAATTTTAACCTGTCCTAGTAGAAAAAGCTTTTTTATAAATATAATTTTTAATCACATTTTTTCAAAATTTAAAAAAAAATTAAATTTTACTATTATGTTCTCAAATACCAATCGAATCATCAAATTACACAGTTTTTTTTAAAAATAATTCTATTAAATTGTTTTAAAATGAATAATTCTGTCGGCGAGAGATTTCATCATCAATTTCAAAATTTTTCGACAGTCAAAATATTTAAATATTATTAGATTTAATAAAGCAATAGTGTAAAAATTCCCTCTTTGTTTTGGTTTAATTAAAATAAAAATTATTGTCCTCAAGGTATTTTATAAAATATGAAGATTCTACGAAATACTAATTGTTGTTATTCCCTGTCGTTCATATTTTTGTTTTCCACTAACGTAATTCCATTTTAAAAATTAAAAATTAGACACTTAAATAAATTAATTCGCCTCTTTCGTTGTTTTTTTTTCTGTTTCATTACCATTCGAGACGTTACATGGTTCTAAAATAATAGTAGGCACAATTAAGTAATCAAATTGCTGGAATACTACATTTCAGAGCTTAATTAAATTGAGTCTGCAAAAAAAATAAATATTTTGTTATTTTTTATTTATGAGCTTTTATTAAGTAAATATTTCCTAAGAAATGAACCCGAAACATGTTCAGAATATTTTCTTACATTAACATTAAGAATATTTAGATCCCGGATGATGCATATTAGCTTATTTATATCATTTATCAAAAACATTTCACTAAGGATTCAAATATTTTTTTTTAAAAGTTTTCTTGACTAAGAACTTCTGATTCAATTCCAATTAGGAATTCTAAACAAAAAAAAATCGATATCATATATATTTATTTTAAAATTTGCATTATATTTTAAAAAAAAAATTTTTTTTCCTTTTATTTTAGTTCATCAATAATTAAGCAAAATTTATTTGCTTTCTTAATTTCAAGAGTTAAATAATTAATCGAGTTATGAAAAGAAACTTTTTTTTTGTTGAATGACGAAAATCTTCCAAAGATGGCTTTTGATAATTTTCTGATTTCCCTTTCTTTTTTTTTTCGATTAATATTTAAAGAAGCTCCTAATCATTTAGAAAAATCTCTATGAATTTCAAGTCTTATTTTTCAATTAAATTTTGAAAATATTAAGGCAAAAATTTATTAGGCTGGAATTGATGCAAATCGCAACAAAAAAAAAAACGAAAAATTTTTTTGTTATTTTTATGTCAATAAAATAAAATTTTATTAATGCCATTCAATTATCATACAGGAAATATTCCAAGCTACTTTGTGAGGAAAAAAAAATTTTTTTCTTGTTTCTAAATTTCATGAATAAATAAAAAAAATCTTGTTCAATCAGCTCAAAGCTCATAAGTGACAAATAAAACAAATTTTATGAGTCTCAACACAAAAAAAAGAGGCGTTTGTGGTTACATGTAATGTGATGAATAATCTAAATGCCATGTATCGTCATATTCATAAAAAAATTTTTACAAAAGCGTCTTAGCAAAATTATTCTTAAAAAATAAATAAAATAATTTTATTAAAAACGACTCCAATTAAAATCTTCTTAAGAAGCTTTCAATTCAATGGATTTTATTAATAAAGGCACTTCTTTTTATTCTTGGAATTTATTTTTTTCCTCATACGAATATCAAATGGCACTTAAAATATTGAAAAATATATATTTTTTTTCTTATCTAAAAGCTCGATTTTAAATGTTACTAAGATTTAAAATTTGAGACTAAGATTATTTATTTAAATTGAAATGCAAATAAATGAATAATTAAAGAAAATACATAGGAAGTTATCTTGCTGCTTAAGCTTCAATCCCACCTATTAATTAATCACCTTTAGAATTATTGCAATTTTTTTAAAGAAATTAAAAAATTAAGTTATTACTTTTTGACAAAGTGGTTATCAATAAAAAAAAATACGTAGAAATAACTAAATAAAATCCAGCAAAAATGGATATTCATAATTTTCACAAAATCACAAATTTGATGAAAAACGAGTACCAATTCAAATTAACGGGTAATTCAAATTAATATAATAATTTGAAGCGTGGGATTTAGTATAAACTTTAATTTTCTCTGTTTAGCTTTATTAATTTTTCTTTTAAGGAAATTAATTTTAAAATTTTTAAGTTCGGAAATATTTGTTTTTAAAAATTGAAAATCTCAACTCTTAGCATTTTTTTTTGCAAATAGAATTTTAGAAAAAATTGGATTTTCATAGCTTCGAAAGTATCGTTTTTTTTTGTCTAAAGTATTTATTTTTTGGAAATAATTTAACAAGTATTTCAAATTTTTAAAAACATTCCTATCAAGATTTCTTTCATGATTGTGCCAGTGTACCATATCCCGATTAACCCCATCTCGAAGTATATTAAAAATGTATCATGATTTTTTTAAACGCTTTTCATTTATCGTTCAGTACGGTACGGTAAAAAAAGTTTTGTCACTAAGGAGAAAGTAAAGTAAAAATTCAGTATCGCTTAAAATAAAAAAGTGCTCTAATGCCTTAAGGATAAATAGTAGCTTTCAGAAATTATTCGAAATTAGCTGAATACAAGTCAATTTAAGCCTATCTTTTAAAATTTTCAATTTTTTGTTTATTCTTATTGGTCCTATGAAAATGAGCCTTTAAATATAACTCTAATACGCCCATAAAAGATTAATTTTTTCATTATTATTTAGTCCAATAATGTACATTTCTTTCTCATAACTAATTTTTGACTGTTATTATAAGCTTTGACCAGATAATAAAAAAAGTGTAAACGGCTAATAAAGTATTTGGTTGGCCAAATTAGTGTTAACTAACGACTAACCGTTTTGGTTGGCGAGGCATATATTTTTGCTTAGTTATAGAAAAAGGATGAATACATTTTGGACGGAGCACATGGATTAGCTATCATGTCAAAATCTCACATGAGATTCCCATGAGATCTCAGTCCTCATAATAATATATTTTCATGAGATTATGGTAACCAATAATTTCTCATGTGATCTCATTGAGATTCTTACAGGCTATTATTACCTATTTATTATTGCTTATTTTCCATTTAAATTGCTCGATTAAATCGTTTCTCATTCTTCTCCTTTCGAGCCGAGATTTGTTAATTCTAATTTTTTTTAGTCGATCATCATAGCTTAAATTCCTAACCTCAGTTATTATTTTAGTAGTACTTCTCGGTATACCTTCTAAGCTTGATATTTCTATTTTTTTTTGAGTAGGGTTCCAAAATTGGACGGCATATTCTAAATAAGGCTTAACTAAGTCTAAATTTTTTGATATTAAATTTATCACGGTATTTGAATGAACGTCTAATTAAGTCAAGTGATTGATTTGCTTTCTGGTAGTTTCAGCAACATGTTTTTTAGTTATATCTTTTAATAGATATATGAGAATCTTATTTAGAGGAGCTTTTAGGTTAGGTCTTCAAAAACACTGAAAACTCGAGTTTTTATCAAACATTAACAAATTCCAAGAATGGGAGTTATTTTCTAAAATTTTTAAAATTACTGATTTTTCGAAGGATTAATTATTGATGCTTCTGTTATAATTGCATCAATTGTATCGGTATATATTCAAAATTTTACTTTATTTTTGAAAAGTATTTATGGTAATTAAGTCCCAAATCATACATCGTAGCAACGGATTTATAATTTAAAGTTTTTTTGGAATCTAAATCGTTTAAAAATTGAAAGGTTAGGTTTCGATCGGTTTACAAGTCATGCGAGTTCATTTTAATCATCTAAATCCAGCATAATTTGATTTTTTTTTGAGGCTCTAAAGCCAAGTTTTCGAACTTTAATTGCGACATCAAAAAAAACAAATATTTTTCATTATTTCTTAATGCTTAATTATCAATCGACTGTTTCATTATTACATGCTATTTGAAAAGAGTATCCTTTTTTAATAAAATAAACAAAATAAACTGATTTTTAAAATTATTCAGTAATTGTCTACTTTATATTGAAGAGTTTTATTAAGTAATTGAGACGATTAAGTCACTGAGTTAAGTGCCTTGTGCATCATTTTTTTTCTGTTCAATAACCTTACATAAAGCATTTCTTCTATCAAAAGTCCTAAGAAGTATCAAATTTTTAATCACTTAATGACGCAATAAAAGATTAACTATCTCAATAAATTCGAAGCTAATAGTTCTTTTTAAAAAAATTAATTCAAGATTTAAGATGATCATCAAAATTTTATCCTTTATAAATTTTTTTTTAAGTGCTTTATTTTTTTTTCTATTTTACTATTTTATAATTGAGGATTAAAGCAATGGTTAAAAACGAGTATAAAAAAACAAGAATACTTGGTATAACATTAAATTTTTTAAATCATTTTTAAAAAACTTCTGTCAAACTCACATCCAAAAAACAATTCAAAATTTTAAATACGCAGTATTGAATATATTTATAACTTTTTTTTTTCTATTAAGCTTCAAAAACAAATAAGATAAACTTATTTGGTAAAAGAGGGAAAATTGCTAGTTCATTTTTATACATAAAAATAATCAATATTTCCTAATACACTATCAAACTAAACCCACTTAATTTTTCATTTTTTTTTTGTTTTATGTGATAAAATTTTTTTTATATATTTAAAAAAAATTACATCTTTTAAAAAAAAAATTTAATCTTTTTTTTTTATTTAAAATAAAAATGTTAGTGTTAAAGTTAGTTAATACAATTGGCATAATTTTGTGGTTAGGCTCCTTTTTGTTATTGAACGTTAGTAGTTTTGTTATTAATAATAAACTAGATCACGAAGCGGACCTTAATAATAAGGAATATATTAGAGAATGGGCTGCTAAGGTATCTGATCCAGTTGAAGCTGATTTGATAGCCTTAGAAACTGGATTTATAAATCGAGGCCCTATACAACCGTTCGATGACATCTATTTATTTGTTAATCCAGAGGTTCCACATAGAAGTAAAAGACATGCCAAAGAGCACACTGAACGTTTAAACAATCATGAAAAAGTTCTATGGGCTGAACAACAAATTTCCAAAAGTCGTGTAAAAAGAGACAATTTAGATGAGAAATTTGACAAACGTGCCGAAAAAGAAGCTTATCGATCAGTTAGTTACGATGATCCTGAATGGAGTAATCAATGGTATTTAGTAAGTTAGAAACAAAATAGATTTTACAAAATCTTTATTTTTTTTAATAACTTTTCTTTTATAATTTAAGAGAGACAAAAAAAGCCTTGAGACTGATACACCAATACTAGACTTGCATGTTATAACAGCATGGTACAAAGGTTTTAGCGGAAAAGGTGTCGTAGTTACTGTTTTAGATGATGGTAATTATCAAAATTTTAATTTAAAACAAAATAAAAATAAAGAAATTATAATGTAAAAATTTTTTTAATTAATTTTAAGGTTTGGAATGGAATAACACAGATATTAAACCAAACTATGTACGTAATTCCAATTGATTTCTTTAGTTGTTTTAAACATTTTTCAAACAAAAAAAATTAAATACTAATAAAAAAATTTTTAATTGTTTCTTTGATTTTTTTTTTGGTAAAAAAAAGGCGAAAAATAAAAATTTAAAATTTTTTTTTCAAAGGATCCTGAAGCTAGTTATGATTTAAACGATAACGATCCGGATCCTACTCCTCGATATGATCCATCTAATGAAAACAAGTATGTTAAAAAATCCTAATTGAAAAATTTTTTTAAATTCATTAACAATTTATTTGTTATTTTATTAAGACATGGAACTCGTTGCGCCGGTGAAATAGCTATGGTAGCGAATAATGGTTTTTGTGGAGTTGGCATTGCATATAATTCTAAAATTGGTGGTGTCAGAATGTTAGACGGAAGAGTAACAGATAGAACTGAAGCTCAAGCTATTGCTTTTAAACATAAATATATTGATATTTATTCATCTAGTTGGGGTCCAAATGATGATGGTAGAACAGTTGAAGGTCCTGGAACTTTAGCAACAGAAGCTTTTATCAAAGGAATCACAGAGGTAATTAAACAAAAATCATTTAGGAACAATAATTTGTTTTAACCCATGAAAACTTTAAAAAATTGTATTTTTTATTTGTAAAGGGTCGTAACGGTAAAGGAGTAATTTACGTTTGGGCTTCAGGAAACGGTGGTCGTCATGGTGATAATTGCGATTGTGATGGTTATACCGGATCAATTTATACAATTTCAATTAGTTCTGCTTCCGAACATCAACTATCGCCTTGGTACGCTGAGAAATGCGCTTCAACAATGGCTACAACTTATTCAAGTGGAGCTTATTCAGAGCAAAAAATCGTAAAAATAATTCGTTTCTTTTTTCTTCTTTAAATTTAGCTAAATTAATATTTTATAGATTACTACTGATTTACATGATCAGTGTACTGATGGCCATACAGGAACTTCGGCATCAGCACCTTTGGCCGCTGGTATTTTTGCTCTTGTTCTTGAAGCAAAGTAACTAGTTTTTAAAAAAATGAAAAGCAACAAATTTTTTTTAAACAAAATTTTTTGAATTTTAGTCCAGATTTGACATGGAGAGACATGCAACATTTAGTAGCTTGGACTTCTCAATACAATTCATTAGCTCAAAATCCAGGATGGAAAACTAACGGCGCAGGGTTTAAAGTAAATTCAAGATTCGGATTTGGTCTTTTAGACGCATCGGCTTTAATTGATTCAGCTCTAAAATGGAAAACTGTACCAACCAAAAGAATATGCGAAGTTATTCCGAACAGTTTTAAACCAGTGTAAGATTCTATTAGAAAATAAAACTATCAAATTTTTTTTTCAAATAAAATTTTTAAGTGAGATCAAAACTGGAAGTCCTATTCAAATTGATATAAAATCAACTGGTTGTAAAGGTGAAGAAAATAATCATATTAGATATTTAGAACATGTTCAATTATACGTGACGATTGAATATAGCAGAAGAGGAGATCTTCATTTGAATTTGACATCACCAAACGGAACAAATACTATGTTATTGTCGGAAAGATCTAATGATGCTTCTACAAGTGGATTTGTCAATTGGCCATTTATGTCTATTCATACATGGGGTGAGGATCCAAGTGGAACATGGACAATTAGGATTAATGACAGAGTAAGACAAAAATTTAATTTTAATTTATGATTTTTTTTAAAATAATATTTTTTTCGTCAAGAGTAAACATGATAATATTGGCAGACTTACTAATTTTAAACTAGTCTTACATGGAACTTATGAAATTCCGGAATATATGAAAAATGGTCCACGAAACTATGATGAAAAAATTGTTCAAAAAGAGACTGTAAAAGAACAATCCACCGTGAGTTTAAAACTTGTTTTTTTTTAAATTATTTTTAAAAATTTTTAATTTTTAAAGGAAAAAAGAAGAATAAAATTTAAAGAAGAAAGTGATGAAACAAAACCATTGGAAAAATTAGTTGGAAAAATGAGATTTAACAATGCGGCTAATGATGATAATGAAGATGATCTCACTTCGTCAGAAGAAAATTTCATGAATTTATTGTTGAAATATTTCAATAGTTAAATATTTTAAAAATTTCTAAGCACCAGAAAATAAAAATCACTATAGGAAAAAATATATTTTTTTATAAATAAATTCTGTGAATTATACGTAATAGTTAAATTTTTAATCATAAATAAACCGGCTACATTTTTTTAATTGTAAATTTAATTTAAAAGTTTATTGACGTAAAATAGCGAATACTTTTCTTGTATCGTTAAAAGGAATTTGTTTTTGTTTTTTTTTTACGAGAATTCTTATATAAAATCACTTTGTTTAGTTTTTTGATTTTCCAGGCCGAACAAAATATTTTATTTTTATACTTTTTTTATCTTGTATAATTTATAAATGATCTTTTATTAATATTTCGAATAAATCCGTAATATACGAATATATCTGATGTCTTGGAAAATTTTTTTGACCATTTTAATTATACAATATATTTTATTTAAATTTTATAAATTTTGTTACACTTGCTTTTAATTTTTTGTCTTTTCAACATTCCATTTTAAATTAAATTCAAATGATCTTTAACACTCTAAGGACCGGCAAAGTCAATTTGACACTTTTTCAAAATTTTAAACGCCATTAATAAAGGATTTTTAAATTTATTACTTCTCATGTTACAATCTTTCTTGGAACCTTTGCTATATTTAATCAAAATTTTGAACGAAAATAGCTGGTCCTTTGAGTGTTAAAAGAAAGTGAAATTCTAAATACCATTTTAGTCAATCTGTTTGCCTTTTAAAAAATGTCTAAATTTATACCAATATTTTCCCAATAATAAGACACACACTGATTTAAATTATTAATTACGATTGTTAAAAAATAAAAAATCAATATTTTGAAGTTTCAAACTTTTTTTACAGTTAATATTTTTTACCTACGTTAAGAAAATTCTTAGTTCTTAGAAATCTTAGATCTTAGATGTTTAACTTCTAAGAACATCTAAGAACAACTAAGAATTCTTAAATATTTTTTTAAATGACAAAAGTATTCCTTCTTTTTATACTTTAAAAAAAAAATTATTAGAGCCAATCAGCTTCATCTCATTTTACTTATACTTTCTTAGCGTTCGACTGTCTTATAACTAGAACGATTTATTACTTCAATTTTGGCGCAAAATTTAGAAAAATATTATCCTTTTTACCTATTATTCAAACTTTTAAACTAAAATTATGTACCAAATAACCTGATTACCCAAAAGAGATTTCATTTAAAAATGAATATGGACTTTTCGAGCTTCCGTTACGAACAAATCCATATATTTTAGGGAAATTATCATCATTATTATCGGTATTAAGATTAGGAAAATTTTAAAAAGAAAAGCTTTAAAATCTTCAACTAAAATTTGCGTCAAAATTGAAGTGAATGATTGAATTTTTTTTTCTTAGAAAACTTCTAAGATCTAAGATTTCTAAGAACTAAGAATTTTCTTAACGTAGGTATTTTTTCTTCATTTAAAAATTTACTTTGAAATTTAAATAAAAAAAATTTAAATTTCAAAGTATTTCCATTTTGAATGAAAAAAATTCGTAAATTTTCATTTCAAAAATGTCTACTGGAAAATTTCCAAATTTTAACCTCCTCAGCTAATTTAAATCGATGTTTTAAAAGAGTATTTAAAGTATTGTTTTTTCTGTTTAATTTTATATTGTAGTCATAACTTCGGTCATGCAATAATACCTTTTAGTTTGAAGTACGGAAAATTGCAAGACTTTAGAATCAAAAGATCTAATTAAAATCATCAAAATTATTTTTTAAGCGATGTTGGCCAGATTTGAATTTACATAAGGAACCGTTTTCACCTATCTGTATAAATATAATAAATATTATATTATCAAATTCTTGTTTATAAAATTTAGTTTGAAATTTTTAGTTTAAAACAAAAAAAAACAATTTCAAAAATATTTTAAACACTTGTCTAACGATTTACAGTCTAACCTCGTCAATCCGGCTCGATTAGTGGAGTTTTTTTATGCCGGTTTACCGAAAATGCCGGATTATCGAGTTAAAATTATATTGTCCTAAATTTAACTGGGAATTACAGATCATGCCGAAAAAACGAGGTTTACGGATTAGCGAAGGCCGGATTAACGAGGTTCGGCTGTAATTTGATTAAATAGCCAATTTTTCGGATACAACTTTGGTCATTCACAACTTCCATTTGTGAAAGTTCATGAACTTCCATTAATTTTCATGTGTTTTATGATCTTTCATGAACAAACTTTTTCGCTTTTCATAAGCTTTCATCAAAATTTATTAAAATTCGTAAATGGAATTTGTAAATGACCAATATTGTATTTTCTTTTGAAAAAAGAGAAAAAATCTGAAAACGTATCAAGGGACAAATATGTTGGAATAAAGGAGATTATAAAAAGTCAGACAAAATAATTAATTTGATCAGAATAATATAATATACTTTTTTGATTTTCACGGAATAATCGATAGAACTTTTAGGAAAATTGAAAATTTGATTGATGATTAATTTGATGCATATTTTAAAAAAGGGTTAAATTTCTTCCGAATATCACCCAATTAATAAATTACGATTTTTCGCATTCGATTGTTTTTTTCTAATAAAGAACCTGATTTTTAGAAATTAATCATAAAATCAAAGGTAAAAATTTTTGGGGAAATACAGATTTATTGCTGACATAATAGTTATTTTTCTTGCTTGTAAAGCCTAATATTAATCAAAATAATGGGCTTAAATAAATATTGCCTAACGGAACAATATTCTCGTAGAATTAAAAATGATTGGCACTTTTTAATCTGAAATCAATTTTAATAAAATAAACAGAAAACTCACTATAAATATTAGAAAAAAATTGCTTATTCAAAATTATAAGAAAAATAAAACAAAGCCACTGATTTCTGTCAAAATCTAGTAATAAAAACAGAATTTTTTTTTAAAATAAAAGGAAACAAAAGTGCTTTAGGTAAGGCTCAGTATTTTATTTTTAGCTTGTGAGTAGATAATTTTTAACAAATTTTTTAACCAATCTACTAATCAAACAGAATCGATAACAAAAAACCAGCATGGCACCATTATTAATATTTTTGTGAACAAATTTTTCTGGGAATCTAGGATTTTTAAGAATATTTAAAAAAATTTTCAACAGAAAAGCTCTTGTTTTATAATAAAAGCTTGTAACATATTTTTAAAATGCGTGTGTTTAAAAGCATTTTATAGCCTTTATTCTTTGCTCATATATATATTTTTTCCTATTCTTTAATTTTTATAGAAATTACTATTTAAAATCTAAATGGAAGTATTGAAATTCAGCTAATTTATTTCAGATTAATTTTGATTAGAAAGAAATAAAGGATTCCTTAAGTCAACCAAGAATAATTTTTTTAGCCAAGTTAAGTTAAAATACTACCAGTGAAATTCGCATAAAATTTGAAAATTTATTAAATTCTATATTTAATGTAGTCTGAAACTTGAGCTTTTAACTTTGAACTTAGACAATAAGTCCTTGTATTAATAAAACTTTAGTAGAGTGACATATACTAACGCCTTTCAGAATAAAGCTTTACTTTGATCAAAAAAAGAATTAATTGTTTTTCAAGTTTAATATAATATTCTCAGTTTACAGTATTGATTTGTCACTATGATTTGTCACCAGATTTCCCGTAGAATCACCGGAATCCCCTATAATTCTAATAAATTCTCGAAAATTGGAAAAGGCAAAAAAAATTTCATTTTTTACTGACCATTTTATTTTAAAAAATATTAGGGAATAAAATCGCGAAATTTTCAAAATTTTGACGAAAAAAGGTAAAAGAGGTGACGAAAAAGGAATTTTTTAAAATCCGGAAAAGATTCGCTATATTTTCAATTACGTAAATTTACGTAAAATCTAAAACTTCTTATAAAAACGAAATAACTGGTTTAATGGGTATTTTTAATATAATTTTGGAAATTTAGCTAAAAATGTCCATTTTTTTGGCCATTTGTTTTTACCTAATTTGGTAAATTTTCGTGAAAAACCAAATGTCAACTACTGAATGAAGTTTGAATGAATTCAAATACCGTAAACATATAATTTTATAACTTCCCATATATATAATTTTATAACAAGTAAGGGTAAAGGGCAAAGTTTTTCATGTTTCGAATCCATCACTGACACTTTTAATTAAAATTCACTTTGTTCCGAAGCAACTGCAAATGACGTTCATAAATTATTCGCTCATGACGAAAATAGTTCCATTTCAGGAGAGTTATCTAATTTATTACTTTTATATAGACGGAACAAAGTAAATTTCATGCTTGAATTGTCTCAATAGAAAAATATTTTTATACTGAATGATTTTAATCGAAATAAGCAAAATAACGGACGAAATGCACCTGCTCATAATAAATTTATCGATTTATATAAAAATGTACATAGACTTTAAAAAAATAGAATAAAGGTATAATTTTTGAAATTAACTCAACAAATTTTTTAATTAGAATAAAGGCACTATATCGTTTTATCGAAAATTTTTCATCGAAAAAGTTAATAGAAAAATTCATAGAAAATTTTTTCATTGAAAAAGTTTGTAGAAGAGAGTTTCATAGAAAATGACCCATAAAATAGTATCTTTATAATTGTATTGGTATTAACGATTTGTCTACAAGAAATTCCAAATCACAGACTCTAAAATATTCATTTGAGATAGCAAATTTGAATAAGATTTCATGAAAAATATCATATAGGCGAGTCTTTTTTGAAATAATACCTGGTATTCTTTGAAATCAATAGCACCTCGATCTTTAATGATCATAAGGACCGTTACCTTTTATTTAAACTTAAAAAGAAAGAAGTTTTATTAAATAAAAGTTGCCATATAGCCATTAAAATAATTTCAATAATATAGCCTTTTCGAAAATGGTAGAGAAAATAAGTTTGGAAGCATTATAAAGTTGATTTTTTTGAAAGATTAATTGAAAAAAATTTTTCATTGAAAATTTCTATCAACATTTTCTATCTAGAAATTTTCCATGGATCGACAATCAGATTATTTAAAGAGTCTATACTGCTTTATGATCTTTATAATAAATGTACCTTATATAAAAAAGAAATATAATTTTAGCCCCACATACTCCATGTACCTTATGTACTTATTTTTTTCTTCTTCACCCCACATACTCCATGTACCTTACATGTACCTTATGTACTTATTTTAATAAGTACATAAGGTACATGGAGTATTTAAGGTAAAAATTTTTAGTTTATTTTTTTCATATAAGGAAAATACATAAAGTACATGCTCATAAAAAATAAGCTCATTGTCAATAGGTCAAATTTTCAATGAAATACAAACTTTTTCTATAAAAAAATTTCTATTAAATGAATCGCTCCCAGAATAAAACTTAATTTTGTGTTTGAAAAAGACCAACATTGGACTTTACTATTGGAAAAAAAGTTCATTTTGGCATATCCTCTAAAAAAATTGTTATAACATTGTATGGATGGGAAGTTTTCCATATAGAGTTAACCTTATTTCTTAGAGTAATAGGCAAAGGTTTATTTACTGAAATATTAAGGGTAACTTCGAACCATGATCGATTTCTCTTATTAGAATCAAAAAAAAAACTCAATTTTTCATATATAATAGTCATGAATTAATTCTTCTTAATTTTCAATTCATCGAGCTCTTTAACCAAATAAACCAGATTAAAATACAACTTTGGGCATTCACAACTTCCATTCATGAGAGTTCATGAACTTTCTACTTTAAAGTATTTCTCACTTTAATGTGTAGCGTTCTTCAATATTTGATTGGTTGATTTCAAAATTAAGAAAAATTAACTTAAATTAAGTAAAATATAATCTCTGATCGAAAAAAGATATCATCATGTAATTTTTTTTTCAATATTTTTCTAAGAAAACTCTTTAAGAAATAATATTTAAGGGATACATTAAAGATTAATAAATGAACTAATATAGTTTAAAACACCAAGATCTTTTCGTAAATTTTCAAAAAATTAATGTTTAAGCATTTTAAAGACAAAAACGCAAATGAACTATCGAATTCAGACACAGTTTTCATAATAAAATTAAAGTTTATTTATTTTCAGTAGTTTGCTTTTTTGTTTTAATAAAAAAAAAATTAAATCCATTCATGCGATGGACTCTAAAGCATTCATTATAAATATTCTGAAACAGTTATTAGAAAACAATATCAGATTATTCATCAAACTTTACTTTTTTTTTCTTTTTCTTCAACTATAAGCTTGATTGACTATATTTTTGAAATCAATCACAAAATTGACGTGTCCCTATGATTAATCAATTTATAAAGGCATAAGTTACTCAGCATCAAAATTTTTTTATTTCGCAAATACATTTTTTTTTCCATTATGTTTTGTTCGTCTAAATTGTAATTAATTCTCAATTTTTTTTTTATGTTCTTGGTAAAAATGTCCTAAAATTGGAAGTGTATGATGATTTAAGATGTCAAAATATAAAAAACAAAAACAAGAAATAATTATTTTAAATTAATATATTCATCATCACAGTGATTTAAATGCCTTAATACTATTTAATTTTATCTCTTTTTAATACACGAAATAAAATTTGAAAATGCCACTATTTAAACTCACTCTGTTTGAAGCAAAAAAATATTATTAATAAATTTTTTATAAAATTTTTAGAATTTTCTTTCCTAAAATAGAAAAGTAAAACCATATAAAGTTCACTAGTGTTTACCTGCTAGTATTACCATCTTAATTTAAAAATCAGATACGATAAAATAAATTAATTTTATATCTTGATTTATATTAAAAAGAAATCCTTAAATTTCTAAACAGATGAAATCATAAAGTTTCATTTAAGACTCAAATTAACGGACATTAGATTATACTTTACCAGAATCGATACACAGCAACAAAAACAAAAACGGTAAATATTTACTTGAAATTTGTTTGTTTCCTGTTCGATTCTACGGCAAAGAATATAACGTTAAATTTTAATTAAAACAATAAAGAAAAAAACTATTTTCTGTTCAAATAACAAATTAATTTCGGAGTATTAGGGTGTCTTTAGTGTCTAGTATTGAACTCGATAAACAATTGATCATAAAACTTACATGACAGCTAATCAACCTATCTTCAACAACTAACAAAAAACTTGTTTTGTACTTCTATTAGATTATTAAGCCTTTGTTTCGGTAATTAATTTCTATTCAATATTGATATATCCATCAAATAATGTACTATTTAATTTATTACTATTATTTTCTGGATACCTGATAGTCAGATAAGATATTAGAAGAGAGAAATAAACAAAATAAAAACAAAAGTGAAGTACTCTTTTATTTTTTTTAATTTGATACTTGGTTAGAACTAAACTTTTTTTATTTGTTCTCTCAACTTGTAAGTAGTTTTTTATTTCTGACAAAATTTTAAATGTTTATTTATTTTAAATATTTGAAAAATTTGTTAGCTTGAATTTATTTAAAAAATATTGTTTTAATTATTGTAAAACGAAATAGATAGTGGGATAAATTTTATAAATATGGATAGAAGATTATTACTTTTTTCTTTTTTTATTTTGTTTTTTATTTTGATGCTCAATTCTCTAAAGGTTTTATTTTTGAAAGTTATGAAAAGAACAAGAAATGCGAAGTGGAAGTTTTCTTCGAATTTAAATTTCAATTCGATTATCTTTTCCTAAATCGCTTGGGGTTCGTTACAAGTTTTTATTTTTATTTTATTTTATTTCGATGTTGAGAATAAAATCAAAAAGTACATACAATTACTTTTTAGCTCATCAATCAAATCATATTAGTTGTTGTTCATTTCTTTTTTCTTATAAATATTCCTGCTACAACGAAAAATTATTTTTCTTATGAAAATTAAATTTTCATCTTTTTATTTTAAAAAATTGATCATGAAAGGATAACGGCAAATTGTCATAGGAAGAGTCAAACTTAAAATATTTATAACTTCAACAATTAATTTTGAAGCAGAACCTTATGGTTTTGTTGCCATAGCTTTTGATTTAGAAATTTTTTTTAAGACTGAGAATTCAATAATAATTATAAAACATTTTTCAACATTAAGTTTCTTAGCATAAAGCTTTTTTGTAACAATTTTCAAAAATATACGACATTGAAATCGGTAATTAGAAATTAAATCTTTCCAGTTTCTTTTGGTGGCTTTCTCAATTTAAAAGATCCATACGTATTATAAGCATCAAGTAGAATTTTTATTTTGAATTTAAACAACAAACATCGACGAATGTGATATCATGGTTTTCTCTCTTGTGGTAAAGATATCCTGAGAGGTTAATTGAATTTTTTTGAGTTAATATGAGTAAAACAAAAGAAATAAAAAAATTAAAAACTCGTTTGTCAAGTGACGATTAAGCAGAAAAAGAAAAACTTTCATTTTAAAATAATTTCGCTGTTTTAACCAAAAAATTGTAATTAAACCATTATTATTTTAATTAAACCTAAGGCTATAGTGGTTTGCTGACCACGTTACATTACGGTGTGAAATAAAGTACATTAAACTTGTAAAGTAAAAAAAAAATAAAGAAAAAAATGTCATTCACGAATTTGTCAAACGAACGTGATATTCAAATGATTTTTATTTTAACATAAATAAAAATTTTAACATACATGAAAATCTTTTGAGCATCCATGGTGTTCATCCTAGCAAACATTACCTTAAAATCATATAGCTTTAATAAATTTATATTTTCTTCATAAAATCAGAAATTCATAAATTCGGATATCATAATACTGCATTTCTCGCGTAATAACGGCACCCATACCAAAAAAAAAAATTTTTTTTAAAATTTTTACTGGTACGGTTACCCTACGACTACGAGTACACCGTTAATTCGCGAGAAATGTAATATAATCATATTATTAAAATTGAAAACTCCAGGGGTCTTAATAATTCAATAAAATATTACTAAAATATAATCTTTGTGAATGAATTTCGGTTTTTTTATGAGAATTAAGTATAATATTTATTTACACAAAAGGGTCACTTATCCGACCACTATTCGAAGTGTTCCGTGTAAAAAAAGTTACTATTGTATCTAATCGAAATTAAGAATTCGAAAATTTCTTGATTCAATAAAATTAATCAAAGATGAGGTTTTACGGTATATATGTCGAGATAAACTTTTAATAGATTTTTTTAAACAAGATCTTATAAAAACTGTCAGCTTTTTTTAGAAATGTTGTGTACTTAAATTTCAGTTCCGTTACCAAAACGCTGAACTAAGTTTATTCAATAATCAGTTTTTGCAACCGTACCGTATATTTATCTATTTATTTTGTTTTTATTTCACTAAAAACATATTTTAGCGACTGCTTAAACAATTTTAAGGTACCGGCACTTCGATCACTAATTATATGTATATCTGTTTTTATTTATATTTTCCCAGTTTTTTTCCCATTTGACTAGCATGATTGTCATCACTTATTTTCGCGGTCTAGTGGTAACCAGCGCACATAAACACTAATTTTGATGACTTTCAGATTGTTCTCAATCAATATAAAAGTTCTAATTTATTTCAAAACATCGAAAAGCCTTGGTGTATAAAAAACTTGGTGTTTATATTAAATTTTAAATCTTTTAGCGTACTTGCTAAATTGCTTAATTGTGTATAATTTTGTTTAATTAAGCTTATTTCCTTTTTGTTTGGGTTTTGATATTAAGTACAGATTTTCGTAGGAAAATAAAGAAGATGTGATATTTACCAAGATGAATAAAAATGGAATCCTACGGCTCTAGAATATTTAGAAATCTCTTTTGGAAAAAAACGATTTTAAATAGTTTAGAAAATATTTTTAATGATCTCTAAATACTTTCCGATCACTTAAAATTTTTTAAAGAATCGCCTAAATATGTTTTTAGAAAAAATTGTTCTGCATTTTGGTAAAATAGTTGAAATTTGAATAATTTTCCATAATTTACCTTTTTTTACGTTTTTTGCTATTAATTAACCAAAATTTACGTAATTTTCGGTTAAATTTGGTTAATTTTTCCATTTATGCCAAAAATTTTGGCACTTTTTTTTTACCAGATTTTACCAAAATTATCGTAGAAAACTGGTTTTTATCCATAATTTTGGTTAATTAACTATTTTTTACTTTAGCGATTTTCCCTTATTTTACGTAAAATATGGTAAGTTATGGTTAATTTACCATATTTTGCGATAAATTTGGTAAAATCCTTGAATCGAATTACCGCTGTAATCTGGATATGTCATTTTGAGATTTTAATAAAGCTGGAAGAGTTGATATTTTTTACTTTTAATATACAATACTGGTCATTCACAACGACCAAAAGTTCTTGGTTTTCATGAACGTTCATAAAAACTCTTAATAGAAAAATTTCAAAATTTTAAAATTTTGATTATTAGAATTTCTTATAAGAAAAATCTTTTAACAAATCTTATCTTATAACTTCGAAAATTTATGACGCACTTCACGAAAGTTCATGAACGTTCATTTTTGGACGTTGTGAATGACCAGTATTGTAATTAACAAAGTCTTAAGGAATATCAAATTGTACGATTTTAAACGATGAATATTTTTTATAATTATCGAAGATAAATACTGCACTGCTCCCGAATTAACGTCGTACGCGTACCCGTACCGTACCCGAACCGTACTAAGAGCGTACCGAACCGTACCCGTACCGTACCGTACCGTACCCGTACCGTACCCGAACCGTACCCGAACCGTACCCGAACCGTACCCGAACCGTACCCGTACCCGTACCCGTACTCGTACCCGTACTCTAAACGTTAAAAGTGTATTGAAAAACAAATAAAGAAAGGTTAATTGATCTTTATTTGAATTATAACTGGATACCTTGAACATCGTCTAATTGTAGACTATATAACCCCGATTTGTCAATTAATCAACTTCGTCATTATCTTTTTAAATTTTTTATTTCATCAGATATCTCTTGATAAAAGCTATCAAGTTAATTATTAGATTAGTCGCGAAATGGTAACATAGTCTAATTGGATACAAGGTTTCAGTTTCTTTATTTGCTCTAAAAAAATAAAATTTTAAATTCTCTTGGTACAAACTTGAAATTAAACTTTAGTTTTTTCTTTTTAAAAGAGTACTCTCGAGTGTAATTTTTTTTTGATTAATTACTCAAGAAAATTTCAAGTCAAATATTTTTTTATTTCATTTTTTTTTTAAGTTGACAAAAGAAAAGTATACTAGAAAATGAAAGTTAAAAATGTAAATTATATTTTTTTTTGTTCTAAGTCTTTGAAATTAAAGCTAATATGCATAGAGAGGATGCCTTTTATTTCTTGATTTTTCTAATGGGTGACTTTAGTGTCTTGAAAACACTGACACTTAAAAATCAAAGTTGTATCAAATATAAATTTTAAGAAAAAATATCCATTTTTTTTGAACAACGACTAATATTATCAATCATTTTCTTTTTTATTATTAAGCATTTAAGTTCGAGTGTTTATTTATTTTTTATTGAGGTAAATTGTTATTGCAGAGTAAAGCAATTTTTCTTCGTCATTTAGCTAAATTTTTGGAATAAATTCTGTTAAATCTATAGATCAAATAACAGTAAAATTAATATTTTTTTTTATAAATAAGTTCCTAAGAAATGAATTTTTACTTCTTTTCAAAAAATTTTTAAAGTAAGAAATTCTTTAAAATTTAGTTAAAGCTTTGGCTTACTTTACAAAATTGTTCAATCGAAAATTCATTAAATTTTTGTTTGAAATAAATACTTATGTTTGTTATATTTTAGCCATTAACCTTAATGATAATTTAAAGAGCACCTTTTTCTCTTTTTTTTTATTATTTTTTCTAGGTAAAGTGTTATTTAAATAGTATTTTTTATTAATAATAATACTTAAATCTTTCCTTAGTATTATTCATCTGCCTAATATTCCTTGATTTGACATTGATTTAAACTACAGATTGTCTTGAATTTATTTTGTTTTTCAACACAGGGCTTTTTTATACTAAATGAAAAATTCAAATTTTCAATTTTAATGGAGAAAGCGTTTGTATTCATATGATTAAACTATAAGATGTAAAGCTCGGTATATTTAAATTTTTTTTTAAATTTAAGGGAATTACGAAAAAAATTGGTATCTTGTTTTTTTTTTGTTAAGAACAGGGTTCTAAAACTTGGACTTTAAAAACATCAAGAGAAATAGTTTTGAAAGAAAATTTAGGAGGTTTATAAGTTGCTTAGAAAAAAGTGTAAGGATTATCCTAAGTTCTTAGTTAATGTTAAATAACGCTTGCTTCTATGTTTCCTTTTATAAGCAAATGTTTAGCAAAGACATAGTTATATTAACGAAATTTAGGGTCGATAAATTCATTTATTGTCTTAATTTTTTCACTAGTGTTTGACATGTATTTGTTTAGTCGATTCTCGAAGCGAAAAACCTGCAAACGTCAAATCCAAAACTGAATTTTTTTTTGCAGACTTTGTGAGCTAATGAAAATTTTAATTCACTATGCAACACTTTTTTTTCGTCGAAAGTATAGAGCAACTCAAAAAAATAAGAAAAAAGAAAATTCAAAAAAATTTTAACAGACTGAAAACTATTTGACAGGGTAATATAATCCGTTTTTATTTTTAAAAACCATATACCGTAAACGCTTGCATATTACTCTAGGAATAAACCTGATATTTTGGTTTTATCCACTGGATCCTGGAAAAAGTTCCAATGACAGAATGAAAAAAAATTAAAAACTAAATAGAAAAGTTTTAAAAAAATTATATTTGTATTTATTCCATTTAAAAAAATTAAAATTGAGTTTTATTCCCGATCTAAAAGGGGAAGGCTTATTTTAAGGACAAAATTCAAAGAATGAAAACTCAGTTAAGATCTTTTTTTAAATTAAATTGTAAAAATATTTTAAAAAATGAATTATCAATTTAAAAAAAAACTAAACCTGTCTGTTCTTGATTTTATATTTCAACGTAAATCATCGTAAGTATCGTTTCTGCGTAGTCCTCATGAGTAAATAGAAATTAAATTCAGATTCATTTTAGAGGCTGTAAAATTGTTTTTGATTTCATTTTTTAAATTTTTTTTGCATTACGGGAGTAATGCGCAAGCGTTTACGGTAATATTTATTAAAAGTCGAGAACCTATTCGAACCTGGTATTGGAAAAAAATTGAATTTTTTTAGTGATTTCTAGTCAAGGCTCATTTTAAGAAAGTATTAAATGGTCTTTTATTAAAATGTAGATCATTTCTATTTGTTTTTTTTTTGTAAATAGCTATTTTAAATCAATTAATCAAAAAAAAATTTCCTTCGACTACAAAGGCAGCTTGCTAAAGTTATAAATCATCTTTTAAATCAATCATTTTCAGGCCTCATTCTTTATGTAATTTCTAAAAGAAAATTTAGATCATATCGTAGTATAAAAGAAGTTTTTTTTTTGAAGAATCCTCAACAAAACTATTCTTTTTTTTTATTTCAAATTAAAACTTTAATAAATTTTTTTTAGCTCGTAAACTATAAATTTTCAAAGGATTCATAAAAGATTAGAAATTTTTTTTCTTTTTTTAATTAATTTTTTTTTCTATTTTCGCTACGTTTTTTATTTTTAAATTTTATTGTTTCAAATTAAATTTTAAAATGATTCATTTTTTAATTTTATTTTTTAATAATAAAATTAAATTTGATTTTAGAGAGATCCTGAAAATGAGCCAAACATTTAAGAGGGCTATGATTTTATGAAAACTGGTTCTTATATTCGAATTTAATAAGGCTTTATTTTACTTAGATTTCTCAAAAGAAAACATTATTTGATGCATAGCTAAGGATTCGTATTTGAATTGAACAATCCAAAAAAAACGCTATTTATATTGTTAAAATAATACTTTATTTTCTAAAAATATTTTATAAACGAATTTTGTTTGGAATCGAAAAGTTGTTAACGATTGATTGCATAACAATTTTTATACTTGGTCTTTTTTAGGGTTCAATCATGACATGGTGTATTAGTACATTAAATGCATGCCAAAAAAGTTAAGGCCACATATTGAACGCATCTAAGAACAAATCCAATTTCTTTGAGGTTATTGAATATCAATAGTAATTTTTTCTTTTTTTTTTTTATTTGTATTAAGTTTATTTTCATGCACCGTTTCAAGACTTGAAAAACAAAATCATTTATTCCATAAATTTTAATTAAGCGAAGATTAATCTTAATTTAAAATCATTTTGATTTCTTAAGCTTGAGAAAAAAAAAATAAAAAAAATTTCTTTGAGAATAGAACAGATCAACTCAAGTGAGTTCAATTGAATATCAAATATTTAAAAGATAATTTTGTTTTCTTAATAAACTAGTAAGGTTCTATTTTTTTCGTGTCATTTAACTCGATGAAAAAATCAGCATGAAGATAAGTCGAGTCTATATAAATCAGCTAAATTCGCCAAAATAGAAATATTTTATAGAAAATATAACAATTAATTTTTAAGGTAATACTGTTTTATGATCAATAGAATTTTTGGGTTCAGCTTTTTTGTTATTGTTGTTATGCTGATTCTTATCTTTAAAAAAAAAGGGTATAAAGTACTGATCATATGATGATAGATTATGCAATATGAGAAACCGAAGTTTAAGCTCTTTATGTGCATATTAATTAAATCCGCTTTAAGCATACCAAGATAATATTTTTTTTGTATCTATTAACAGGAGAAAATCTCAAAAAAGATTTCTCTTAAAACTCAAATCTCTTTTTAATTTCTATTTCGTAATTGATAGGCAAGCTATTTTTTATAAATAAATAAAATAAAAATTGATTGGAAAATTAAAATTGATGCCTGAGGTTAAGTTTTAAGTAAAGGTTCTTTTTTTTTAAAGGATACTATAGGTTCAGTAGCATTTTTTTTTTCTTTTATAACGATGAAATAACTCAAAATACAGATAAACAGATGTTATGGGTTAAATATAGTTGCACATTAATTGGGTCATCCTCGTTTTGTGATCACGTGATCACCATTTTTGTGATATTCTTATGATCATAGACTACATATTAACAAATTTTGTCAAAAGCCAAAAGTTTTTAAATATGTTCAATAAACAGGTGTAAAGATTACGAAAATTTTATTTTTTTACAAAAAATAGTAAATTTTAAAGATTAATCTTATTTTAAAATAATTTTATTTAATTTGATGAGCACTAGAATCTTTATTATTTAACACTTACATAATTATTTTAATCGTTTTTAAAATTGGTTTTTAAAAATTTTAATCGAACAAAAAATTAGCTTTATAATCAAATTTTTTTTTATAATAAATTTATATTTTTAATTTTTTATATCACAGATTTTGTGATCCGGAAATTGTAGATATCACAATTTTTTGTGAACATATGATCACAAAAAGAAGTTGAACTTCTTTAATTTTTAGTATTAAAAAAGATATTAAAAAAGAGAAAATTATTTAAAAATATCGAAGAAGCTGTTTTAAAAAATAGCTTTATGGTAAAATTATGCAAAATCTAGTAATTCTATTATGGAAATTGGATAATTTTTTTCGAGTTCGTAATAAATTGACTGTTTGATCTTTACGTTACTTTAGACGCTTTTCGTCAGAAGCTTACAAAAAAATTTTCCCTATGTTATGGTAATTTAAAAAAATTAAAACACAGCCATCCCTCTTAAAAAATGTCAAAATGAGAAAAAAGTTTAAGAAAAAAGTCGAATCAACGAAATCCCGCAACTCTCAATAACCAGGTATTAAGGAAAAAAGTATACTTTCCCGAATTAACGAAATTTTTTTTTACAAACCTATCTATTTCCATAAAATGTAACATAAATTAAAATTTATAATATAATCAGCCTTGTAGGGTTTTAAAATATAAGAAAAACTATATTATTTGAAATAATTTATTCATTTTTGAAAATAGTAAAAAATAAGGCTTGTTATAATGAAATCACCAAAATTTCTGAAACATCACCAATTTTACTTTTCGATTATAAAAATTGCAATCATTTTATAAAATTAATTTTTAATTACAAAAATATAAGTCTCATATAAAAATTATGTTTTCTTACAAAATTTCTGAAAATAAATTATTTTCTTTCAAACCAGTTTTTAGCTTTCTTTTTTTACCAGGCTTAGGTTTGCAATCTATGACAGAATAATTTCAAGGCGTTCTAGAAATTGTGACAAAGGAACTCTCTCTTTTAGAGTGTGAATAATTTTGGTTACATTATTTGTAGGCTCTAAAGCGTCATTAGTTTGTTAAATTATAGTTTGTCGAGGAAACTGGTAATAAAGTGTCTCTGTAAAAAAGACAATTGTTTATGAGCTAAAAATTTTCTTTATTTACTTTGAAAATACAAAGAAATCATAATAAAATTTATTAACCATAAAATAAAATGTGATTTTTTTTAGGCAAACATATAAAAAATATTTTGGTCGAAGTAAAAAGTCTAAAATATACATAATTTATTAATAACGTGTTTTCCGAATTATCGAATTAGCCCGGTGTAAAATTGCCGGATTGTTGAAGGACTTTATATTGATCTACCGTAGGGGACATTCACAGGTGCACTTCATAAAAGTTCATGAACGCTTCCCGCGAATTATTCTAAATTCACAACTCAAAACTTTGGAATGAAATAAATTCAACAACTGAATTTTTCCAAAAGTAAAGTTTTATTTAAAAAAATCTTTTTTAAAAAAGAAGTTAATAGGTCCAAATTCCGGCAAAATACTGTTGAAAAAAGCGTCTAGTAAGCAAATAGAGTAATAGTTAGAATTTCAATCTTTTAATATTCAGTTTTGAATAAGAGTCTTTAGTCGAGGATCGTTTAGATTTTAAATTAATAAACAAAAATTCAAATAAAACGTAAATTTTTGAAAAAAATTTAATGACTAAAATGCTTAAATTAACAAAAAAAATTGGTTTTTGAAATTTATATCATCGGAATAAATTCCATTTAGATACACCTAAGATTTTTCTAATGTTATTTTTGAAATGAACTTTGAAAAAAAAAAAAACTAGATTGATTTTTTAGTATTTGATATCTTATTAAAATATAAAGGTTTTTCAAACTCAAAACTCGCTTAAATCGCGTTCAAAAACAACCTAAAAAAATATCTAGATATTGTTGAAAATTCATGCCAATTTCAAGGCGTTGAAAATTGATATAGGCTCTAGATCCTCAAAATAAATTTAGATTGAAAACTAAAAAAGAAACAAAATTCATTTTATTTTATTTTTTGCAAGTAAATTATTTTCAATTCAAAGAGTAGAATCAATTTCATAAATTTTAAAATTTTCTTTTTCCATTTTAAAAATATCCAAGCAATTTATTTAAACTTGTCCGTAATTTGCTAAGTGTTAAAAACTTTAATTCAAATTAATTAAAATTCAAGGAAACTCTATGTTAAAATTGAAGTAATAGGTTTTTGTTTTAAATCATTGGCAACAAAAACCTTATCTCATAGATAAGATAAAAAAGAAAAATGAATAAAGGCTTTTTTGCTATAAGTGAACATGATTCGCTTAATTTTTCAACCGATATCTCATATTACATAAACGAATAAATAAATTAAGCTCTTGAAAATTTTAAGTGCATTTCCTTATCTATTCATATAAAGTTATCTTAACTTCCAAATTGTATAACTTTATAATCTAAATAGAAATTTATTTAAAACTAAGTTGTTCTTTTTTTTCAGATCGAGGATTCACAATTCGTTATTTTAACTTTAGTTAACAAAAAAAAGCATTTTGTTTCTTAGTGCTTTTTTTAAGTGAATAAAAAGTTTTTAAATTTAATTACAATTTCCTTTGCAATTAGTTTTTACTTTCTTTGAGCTGAGTTAATAGAGTCTTAATTTTATTTTAATTTCTTAAGAGCTTGCAAATAAGGCGCTTTATTTTTTAAAACGTGTCATTGACGATTCTTTCAATGGGATACACTTTCTTTTATTTTTTTAAAGTAATTGTAAAATTTTGTAATAACCTGTGGTTTATATTTTTTTGAAAATTTCTTTTAAGAAAAAATTGGCATCATCTTGATAATTTAAAACAAGTAAATTTTTCTCTTTAAACTCAGCAGTTTAAGAAACTAGAAGAAGCATATGGCGGTATTGTGTACTTATTTTTTATATGTTGCTGTTGTAAACAACAAATTTAGAATTTTTATTTTATTTTAGATTTTTCTAAATTAAGGCAATTTTTATGAATATTTTCCAGGCTAAAAACCTTTTGGTGTTTTCTTCCAAATAATCAAAAAATACTGAAATGTCTTTTCATTTCTTACACTACAATTTAATTAGGATGAACGCTAATTAAGAAAAGAAAAAAAAATAATCGAATAATATCAAATTATCGATTTTTGGTTATAGAACCTTTATTATAAACAGCTATCAAAATAGCGAAAAAAAATTGCTGAGGATAAATGCTGAAAAATCTCAAAAATTTAGCTTTTCTTTTTTTCTTTTAAAAGCGATCTTTGTATAAAAGTGACTATAAAAGCCTTATAAATTAGCTGAGATATAATTACTGATTATTTCAAAACGAGTTTTAAAATCATTTTGAATCACGTTGTGTAAACTTTTGGCATAAAAAAAAAGAAAGTCAAATTGGCGAAATTTTTTGATTCGTGACACAGATTTCCATTACTTCTAAAATAAATGCATTTCCATTTAATTAGCTCATTAGACATTCAGCAAAATATCCTATTATTATTTCTATCAAATCAAATTAAGATGGATAATTGAATTCTTTTCTAATTTAACCCATTAATGCAAATTTAATATCTTCAAATTTCTCATTTTTCTTAGTAATTTTTGGGAGAAAAAAGAAAGAATTCTTTTAAATAATTTAAAAAAAAAAATGCTAAGGGAGTTACATAACATTTTTTGCATTTTTTTAAACTAGAAAAGAATACTTTAACTTATGAGATTGAATGAATTTCTAACAACTTCCATTTATTTTTATTTTTTCATAAAAAATACTTAGTTTTCTTTTGGGCATAAATTTAGAGTATAAATCGAGTTTAAATTTTGATAATAAAAATTATAAATGATCTGAATTAAATTATTAAATTAAATGTTAGGTAACTTGATTTTTTTATTTTTTAATTTCTTTCTAGAGCAATTTAAAAATTTTAAAAAATTAGCTTGAAATATTTTCTTTTTGGAATATTTTTTTAATTTCAAAAAATTTTCAACATAACTTTGTATGTGTATTGTCTAACTTATCTTACAACACAGAGCTACAAAAGATTACACAAATATCAAGTGTTTACATAGGCGTAAAGGAGTATTCTCATATTGGGTAAGTTACCGTTACTTGGGAAAATTTATCACCAACTAAGTTTTAAGTAGTTTTTTATAATTCGTTTTGAGTGTGTATATTTTAAATAGAAAACTACCACTTTATGTCATCACACAAATCATTTAAAAGAAAAATTGAAAAAAAAATTAATTCTCAATAATCGGTAGTTTCTTCTAATATGTAATTTCAACCTTTTCTAGTTTAATCTTTTTACAGATAAACCACATAAACATGGTTTCAAATTTATATAAGTGGCCGTTGCTTCTACACATGTAAACTAATCACGTGACTAATCCAAAATTTCGAGATTATTGTTATTATTTTTTAAAATTTAATCAGTTACTAGATTCTAAGCTTTTTAGGAATTAATTTCATTCAACGCTTGATTAAATTAATATTTTTTATACCTTACTTAGAGAATAATATTTCAAATTATCGGAGGAAAATATGAAATATTTTTTATAATTTTTTATTGTTAAAATTTATATGAAAAATTAATTTTAAATTTATTCTTTTAGATTAAAATGAATTTAAAAAACAAAAGAAAAATCTAACAATAATGATATGTTCGGTAATGTAAGAAAAAATAATATACATAAAGTCCTATCACCGAATATTTTACTCTACAAAGCTGATCAGAAGGTATTTTACAACCTAAAATGTGTTAAAAAATTTATTAAAACCTAAAGGTGTCTTTAACGTATTATTTTACAATAGTGTCTTAACTTTTATGCATTAAAAATAATATAAACAAACTTTTGAAATAAAATAGGAAGAAAAAAATTGAAATACCCAGAATTGAAATTCTACTATTTTTATATCCAAAATGTATAAAAATGCATCTTGATTTAGGTTCCCCAAACCATAAACCAGTCTTATTTTCGTTGTTTTCAAAATCTGATTGCTCCCCGTAATGATGAAAAATTTCGACTCAAGCTTTTCATTTTAGAAAAAGACACTTTTGATTTTAATATTTATTAAAAATTTAAACAGCAACGTTATTTTTTCTAAAAAAAATATCGTTTGGAGAACGATAAACATCGTTCGAAAAAACTTTACCCTAAAAATTTAATGTTTAATGAAAAGGTTTTCGAAGCTGAGAATACCATGAATTTTGTAACTTAAAAAACTTGGTTAAAGTAATTGTAATTTTCATTAAAAAAAGCTTTAAAAACTCATCATTTGGTGAAAGGAATCTTGTCAGAAATTTTCCAGCAATTTCTGATAAAATTAAAATAGTTTTAAGTGGTCTTTAAGGATATTCAAAAATTATATAAATGATGAAGCTCTTAAATGAGGTCATTTAACAATACTCGCATATTTTAATTTTTAAAATTAAAATTTTTTTGTTTTAAGGGTCTTAAAACAATTTACTCGGCTTTATTATTTAAGCTTAGTTTCAGTAAATAAATTTTAAAAAATTAATCGATATTCATTTGAGTTGAATGGGTTCAAGTTAAGAAATAAATTTGCTTTCAAGAAACGAATTCATCAAGTTTAAATTAAAAAAGAAAATTGTTTGTTGAATTGTCATATTTTTTGAATAATTGATCACAAATAAATATTGTCTGAATCGTGGTTAAATAAGTTTCCCAGACGAAATGGTACTTAAATAATCAAAAAATAAAATTTAAATTTTTTCTTTGATTTTTTTTTCATGATTAAATGAATAAAAGGAAATTGTTCGCTCTCAGTCGTAATTGATATGTAATTATTCAGTCTCTTTTTATTTTTACCCATTTTCCTTAAGACTAATTTATTTATGCTATTTGATCATGCTTTAAAAATCCAAATTATAAAATAATTAAACCATATACACACACACATTAAAAATAAATAAAACTCAGCTAATTATTAAAGGTTAAATTGGAATGAAACTTCCTGGAAGCTATGTAATTTCAAGTTTTTTTTTTCTTTTTTTTAAAGAACAATTCAGTTTTTTTTTTTGTAAAAAATTGCTTTTTGATTAGGCAAGTTTTTATTTTAGAAGCTTTCAAAAATTTGATAAATTGCTAAATAATTACCGGTTTTGGTTTATAGGCCCAAAAATCAATTATTTAGACGAGTAAATTTTTTTAGATTTAAAAAATAAAAAGATTTATTAGACTTGTAGGGAGAATTGTAAGAGCACAGTAAACTTTATTTCAGTTCTAATTTAGGTTACTTTATTTAAAGTCTAATTTAATTTAGAAAAATTAAGATAGCAAATTCCCAATACTTTCTTGTTTTAGACTAATTTCAATTAGGCTTAATCCAAGATTGAAATAAGCAAGAAATAAAATTAAGATATAAAAAAAGAAGCTTTCTGTTATTATTGTTATAAACAGTTTTTGATAAATAAAGTTAATTTCTATTAAATTCTCAAGTTACTTTTTAGATTTTAAAACTATTTCAAAATTTGTTTTATTTAATAATCTATTTAAGCTGTCTTTATAATTTAAGTTTCTTTTTTTTCTTCTTCTTTAATTTATGTTCAAGTTCGAGGGATTCATCCAATTTAAGTAAATTGAATCACTCTTTCTCTCTCGTTCCCTCTTAAGCATTAATAATATTGTTTGGAAGAAGAGTTATTTTTTATTCTTTATTTGTTATTTTCCCTAATAACTCTAAGTAGTTTTTTTTATTCCTCTAAGTTTGCTTTTTCAAGTGTTTTCTGTTATTTGTTGATTATTTTCTAAATTAGTCAAACGCTTAATAAAAAAATCAATTTTTTTTAGTCTAAAAGCAAATATTTAAAAGTTGCTTAGAATTTTCATTACATGCCATTGGCATTATAAGAAAAAATGTCTTTAAAAATATTTATCCAATTTTTGAATTATTTAATTTAGATATTATCATGTCATAAAATGCCAAATAAACTTATATATGATATACAGATTCAAAGATTAAAAAAATTTTAGTAATAAAAAAAAAATTCTACCAAAAAATTAGAAATACCAGTAAAATTTAGAGATTAAATTAATTGAATTAAAGTAAAGGATAAAATTTAGTTAAAGCCTTGGGTTAAAGTGTTGAACTACAAAATGACTAAATTTAAGCCATATATTTTAGGTAAATAAAGCCAATTCACCTTTTTAGTTTTTCGATTAATTCTAAAAAAAAATTATAATAATCGATTACATCCAGCTGTGTTAAAAAATCATAATCTCAACTTGTTTTACTTTAAAACAGGGAAAAAATTTTATTTAAATTACAGTTGGAAAAATTAGATCACCTAAGATTTAAAAAAAATGTAGATTTTAAAATTCTTTTATTTTAGTATTTTTGTGCTTAATAATGGCTAATTTCTTATTATAGAATTTTTATATACCAACCTGGTAGTTCACATGTTTCAAAAATGAACGTTCTTGTTCATCTGAACGTTCAGAAATCTTCAAATCCTTTCAAATGTTTTCAGGCCTTTCCATAAATTTTCAGAACCTTTCATTAGTTTTCTTGGCCTTATATCACTCAAAAATGCTAATTATTCTCTAAATTTTTTGTATTACCAGTTATTTCAATGATTAAAATTTAATTATTTCCTTTAACTTTTATTTTACATTAGAAGAGGGACTCGATTCCTAATTATTTTTTATCTAAGTAATTGAATTTCTTCAATTAAAAAATATCTTATTTTATTTTTCCAGTCTTATTAAATGATCAAGAAAACTAATGAAAGGTCTTGAAAATTTATGAGAAGGCCTGAAAATGGTTTTTAAACATTTAAAAGGATTTGAGGATTTCTGAACGTTCAGATGAATTCGGATTAACAAGAATGTTCATTTTTGGAACATGTAAACGATCAGGTTAGGCTTTATAATTTTTTAGACCTTTTTATGAAGATTTTAAAATGAGAATTTTTTACAGATAATTTGAAATATAACTAAAATATGCTCAGATAATCAAATTGAATTAATCTACGCTTAATAAGTACTTTATTATAAGGGTGCAAAATTTTAGTTACATTAAAATTTTGCACTCTTATAATAAAGTACGTAAGCTTTAATTTGAATGTTGCATGCTTTCAAACTGTCCGTTGCTTATGATGTTCAATCGTTTTTTTTTTGTTTAAAACTGTTCAAAATTATCGATCTAAAAAGTATTTTAAAATTAAATAAATTCGATATGCTTAGATATCGAAAGAAAAATTTTTCAAATTTTTTTTCCCAAAACAAAGGATTTTCTACTTTTTTTAGAGAAATTTTTAGGGAAAGAACTTAAAATAAAAATTAACGTAAAATTAAGTTTAACTACTTTAAGGCCTAACAAACTTCATTAAAAATTTTGTAAATAATTACTTTTTACCGTAAAGACTCTCTAAGGGTACCGGTACTATTTCAAAAATTTCGAATTTAATCCATGGGGTAAATTCCTATTTGTATACATTTTTTGACGAGTTTAAGTGGCCAGAAATTTTTTTTGTACCGTATACAAAATCGAATTAATACCAACATAATACTGATTTAATACCGGAACATTTTAGAGAATAAATAAGTTTTTTGTATTTGTAATTTTTTGTTTTTTTGTCTTTTGAATCCACGACGATGTATTTTTAAAAAGTTAACTTTTTGTCTCAATATTTTTTAAAACGGAAACTTAAAAAAAAACCTGCATTCGTTTAATTGATTCTCAAAAAATGACAAGAAACTTTTTTATATAAAGTTTCAATTTTATTTTGAAAAATTTAATATTTCTACATTTTAAATTCACTTATCAAACTGTGTTTAGCTCGCATATTTTTCCAAATCCAGCTAATAGACTTTTTAATTTCTTTGGAAGATCTGATTCTTGGTTCCTAATGTTAAGCCTTAAGCCAGTTAAAATTGTATCAAATATTTCGTTTATCATTGCGCTTATTTATATAAATATTCAATAGTAAATAATCCCTTGAGTGTAAAGATTTAAAAGGAAGCATTTAAAAGAACATTATTTTACATACAAGTTTAGTGAAACGAGAAATTTCTTTGATTTAAAAAACTGCTATTTCATTATTAGCATATAAAATGAATTAAATTGAAAGAATTCTCTAAATTGAACCGGTATTAAATCCGTATTATGTCAGTATTAATTCGCTTTTGCATACGGTACAAAATAAAATTTCTGGCTACTAAAACTCGTCAAAAAATGTATACAAATACGAATTTACCCCATGGGTTAATTTCGAAATTTAAGATTAATACCTGGTACAAATAGAGAGCGTTTACTGTAAGGAAAAAAAATCCGATTTTTTCATATTTAATCTATTTAAGAAACAAAAAATTTTTTAGTACATAAATTAATAGAATAAAATTGAATGGGTTCAAAAAATAAGGAGAAATTGATGAGACATTCTTAGTCAAGGCAAATAACATTACGAGAGCATAATCAATTTTAAAATATTAAGTTATCTTTTAAATGAGATTCTCATACGATCGACAAGCGTTTACAGCATAAGGATTACTAATTCAAATAAATTCGTTTGGAATGCTAATTTAAAGCTAATTGCAGTGTCAAATTAGCTAAAAAAAAAATCGATTAAAGTTTTAGGAAACTTATCTTAAATAATTAATTTTAAGAAAAGCTTATTACGTTTAAAAATTCAAATCTTGATGCCTTTAAAAAATAAAAAAAAAAAAAGAAGAGAAAACACGCAATTTTAGGATTATTATCTGTAAGCCTGGCTTTAGGATAAAACTTTGAGATAAACTTGCAAATATTAAATTTACTACTTAATAGAATCTGTATCTAAGTTCAAGTGCCCTTAATTATATGTGGTTAGACTTACCAAAATACTTTTTTTGTTTTAATAATTAATCCAGGTAGAGATAAAGAATTTCTTAGTTTTTGTTTTCTTCTAAATCTCAGCTGAAATCTTGAAAATGATTAATTGAATACTTAAGTGATTTTTGAAACGATATTTAAATATAAATATAGTATATTTTTTAAAGCAAATTTATTTTAATTTCTTAAGCAATTTATATCGCTATTTATTTTATCAAGCTTAAACAAAATGGTTCAACATTATTTTTATTTTCATATTAATTTAAGCGTTCTTTTCTCTTTTTCATTTTTACTTTAATGACAAAGATTAAAATTTTTTATTGTGTTAGTTAATATTTTGCTAAACTTTTATGCTGCCATTTCAGATACTCTAATACAACGCTTTTTTGTTGTTGTTGTTGTTTCTTCATTATTCAAAAAACATTTTAAAAAAAATGTTTAAGTTTCAATTTAATATTCTTGGCAAATATTTAAATATGAAATTATTTTTAAAATGTTTTTCAGCTTAAATTGTAGAGCAAATATTTTCAAAGGCTGTGTTATATAAAAGTCTGTGATGAATTTTAAAGATAGTTGCTTATTATCTTTATTTTNTAATATTTTGCTAAACTTTTATGCTGCCATTTCAGATACTCTAATACAACGCTTTTTTGTTGTTGTTGTTTCTTCATTATTCAAAAAACATTTTAAAAAAAATGTTTAAGTTTCAATTTAATATTCTTGGCAAATATTTAAATATGAAATTATTTTTTAAATGTTTTTCAGCTTAAATTGTAGAGCAAATATTTTCAAAGGCTGTGTTATATAAAAGTCTGTGATGAATTTTAAAGATAGTTGCTTATTATCTTTATTTTAAATATCCTGGTGATTGTTTATGGTAAATAAAAATGAGCGAAAGTCATGTGTTTTTATTTTTTGTATGCTCACTCTAAAAGCTTATAACACTGGGAATTGACACTTTTTAAGACTGCTAAAAATTGATTCTTGTTTGCATTTTTATTTTTTTATTGTTGAAGCAAGCCATCTTGAAGGGAAACCCTAGCAAACACTAATAAAATACAATAAATATTTATTGATTTTTTTTCTTATAGATTTATGAGCATTAAAAAAAAAATTCAGACGAAAACAGCTGAGATTAAATGGAATTAACTGCTAATGGATTTTTTTTTCAAAACTCATTTTTTGTTGCAAAATAAAACACTGTCTAAAACCATTTATTT